>QRFJ01002001.1:354822-573011 GCA_006176705.1 Cocos nucifera | reverse complement strand
CAAGGCCGACTCATCCTTTCTTGGAGTCGAGGAACTTGAGTTGACTCGAATTGAACCCGAGTCAACTTGGTAGGCTCGCCAGCCACAATTTCAGGATTTCATGCAATCAGATCCTATGGTTTTAGATCTAGAATTTTGCAAAAATTAAATTTCAGATTATGTATCAATGAACTATATATCGTATATATAATTTAATGATATAAAATTAATCAATAATACATATCTAATATATGCATAAAGACAAAACCTAGATCTAAAACATGTATCACATACACCTAGGATCTTCCATTCACTGTTCTTCTTCATGGAAGATCATCACAAGGGCACCCCTACACGTCATAAGAGAACCCATTGAATGAGCAAGTGAAGGGCTTCAAACCCTACTTCCTCTTATGACCAGATGGCCATGGTGAAGCACTCAATCCAAGTACCAGGCAAACTAGAAATTTAATCTGACATATCAAATATGTAATCTATTAAATTTTAGGTCATATTATCTTTCACTTATTAGATATATGAACATTAATTCAGTTCTAAACATCATGCATATATCAAAATTCAAGTCACAGAAACTAATTTCTAGATCTAAACATGCAATCATGTATCAGATCCTAGAAACTAGTTTCATACTTGAATTTGATTCTGTAACAATATTAGATCCATATGAAATCCTACTTAATATCTTCAGATCTAAAACTAATTTAAAATCTGAAGAGATCATGATTTATTTCAGATCTAAAATAATTTTAGATCCAAAAAAATCTTGTAATCATATTACAACATATAGAATTTTCAGATCTAACATTCATTGATGTTCTATATCGTTCTAAGATAATGATTTGTCAGAACGATGTCAAACATTTAACCAATGTTCAGATCTGATTTTTTGCAAATCAGATTTCAGATCTGATTGGTTTGTATTCATATCAAAGAACTTGGCTCTGATACCACTGTTAGATAGTCTGGTGGTTTTGTACATGTAGTTTTAAAACTTTTCCAAAACTAGATTTATATGTAGCAAAAATAAAATAAATTAAAACTTTTTAAATTTAAAAATACATACCAGATTAGATCTAAAAATCATGCTTTGGATCTTGATATGAACATGCTCTAAAATCTGAAATCAAAAATACGAAACAAAAGATGAAGGGAGATCCAATCTCCATATCTGATTATTTTGGATCCTGTGGATGTCCAGGATTTCAGTCATAGCCATGCAAGTACCCGGCCTCTACTAGTATTCACATGAAGATGATCCCAATCAAAGCTCAGAGGCCACTAGTGTACTAGCACCTTGTAGGCCTTACTCCTCAGGCTTGGATTTGGACTTCTTCTTCTAGATCTTAAAAAATAGGGCTTTAGTGTGAACCCTTCCGCCATGGTGAACCCTTCTCTTCCTTTCTCTCTAATCTCTCTTTTAGATATCAGATCAGATCTAAGATCCATTAGGGCATTGGATGAAGAAGGGAAGGAAGAAAGAAATGTGTCAGATAGATGAGATGTTGCAGCTAGGGAATAACCTCTCCTCACAAACTCACGCACGCATGCCCCCTCTTCTCTGATTTTTTGTCACACGAAATCTCTTTTCCCATGTCCCAATTTTGATAAGGATCTGATCCTATCATATTAGAGTTTGAATAAACACAATCCTATCAAAAAAGAGTCCTAGATGAGAAGAGGAGGTGCCAACTTGCACCTTCTCTCATCTTATGCATGCCGAAAGAAAGGATGGCACTTTTTATCGCCCCCTTCTCTCATTTTCATGTGAAACATAAGAGAGAAATCCTGAGAGAGATTGGTTGGCTTCATGGTTGATTTGGATTTCAAATTTCATTCGATTGAATTTGATTCGAGCCTGATTTGAATCAAATTCGAAAAGCCATCAAACCAAATTTGAAAAGGCTATCAAACCTTATCCAATTAGGATTGAAATCCAAATTTAACTTGGATAATTAAACCCAATTAGCCTTAAATTATGTCAAGTCCAATTAAATTAAATCTAATTCAAATTAATTAGGACTTGATCTATAATTTAATTAGGTCTAATTAAAATGCAACACTTGCAATTAAGTTCCTCTGCTAATAATTAGCAGTTACTAAATCTATAATGTTAATAAATTTGTAGTTTTCAAATTCAAACCATCAATCCAATTGATAATTTAAATTAGATCCAAGTCATTGATCAGGTCAAGCTCCTTTTGTGTATGACTCCTTAGGTTCTATTCTGTCTGATAGTGAGACATACTATGATTTCTATCACAGTATCATTAAAACTCATTTCGATGGACTAAAATGATTCCAACTCATCTCAATAAGAATCATTAATCTAAAAATGATCCTAGCGAGTTCTCATAATCTACCAGTGATATCTAGTAGCATATAATGGTAGCCCAGCAGAACAGTAGAATGAAACACTAGGTGTAATTATCGTGTGATATAGTCCCTCTATCGTGAGTCCCGACTAGATGGAGGTCATGGAGAACTCGTCAAATCCTATTGTCAGTCATATGCCTAATTGGCTCGACTCAAGTCATTTGTGAATCCCATGAAAATTTTTTTCCAGTATTCACTCCTATTCTGGTCGAAGACTTTTTGAACTCAATCTCATAAATCATATAGGAGTACTCTTTTTCTACCAAGATCGAGAGATTCTATCTATGTGCATCCTACTCAAATAGTATAGTCAACCACTATAGCCAATATATATGCAAGGACCAGAATAGCTAGAGACCAAGGAGACATGTAGTTAAATTAAGTAGCCTCACTACGAATAGCCAATATACCATAGGTTAAAGGACCAGTCACACCACTGCAGCATAGAGAAAACTACTGATGAGTGAGCTGATATCTAAGTGATTTCTCATGTTGGTCACACTAATTGCAATTTATTCTCTAACAACCATTTTCACTCTCACCCCAATGTCCCCATACTACAGACTCGAGACTCATCTATCCAAAAAAGAGCTAATCTATGTGCCGATCTAATTGGATCGATCACTATCCTCTATGATGATCCTTCGATCAGGAGCATTTAAAAATTAACCACTAATAATGTATGTCTCAAATTCTCAACAACTTAAAAATATACAAAATCATCTTTGTTAATTTTTAGAATAATTTATGAACACATACAACATGAATGGTAAAAAAAACTATCTGCCAAGATTGGCTTCTAGGGCATACATCTATCATATGGATCCATACTTTGGTTCATACCCCTCCTTGGCTCTTTGAGTCTGGTATGGGATTCTCTAGGTATGGTAAAGTGCATATGGAGATTATGAGTGGTTAACAGAAAATCGGTCACTCCTCATAAGTAAAGAGAACATCCTATGTGGTCTCATAGCATGTTGACTTAGTAAGTCTCTGGCCAGAGTTGGATGAACATTAGAAAGAGTTCTAATGATTCATCACCTGAGTCTTCATTTGTAGATTAAGATACATATGATAGGTGTTTGGATTTGACATGTATTCTATGCCTATGAGCTTGTTCAAGATGTTGTATGATCAAAGAATTGAATTGCACAGTAACTCACCATGAAAGGGTGTTTTGGTATTCTGCCAATTTTTCATATCTTCTGAGTAGTCATGACACGTTGCTAGATGTCAATCTTGACTTATAGATTTCATGGATCAAATAGTTTGATTCACTTATCAATTAGAAGAGTTCTAATTAATTAACTTAAGATTATCATGTCTTAGACCTAGTCAATTAGAAGAGTTCTAATTGAACTAAGTTGTACATGAGCCTGGAACTACTGCTGGCTAAATATAAAATTCATTGGATCACATACAATAGAGATGAGGTCTTGGACTAATTGATTGGGCTTGAGAAGGCATTAATCAACTAGGATTTAGTTGAAATCCCATTGGGTCTAAAGAGTGCATGCTAGCACTTGAATTAGACCCAATTCTCTTATCTTATTGGACTTAATCTAAAATGGGCTTGACCTGCTACTACAAGGAGTCCACACTTTCCATATGCCACTCCCTGTTAGAATTTGATGCCTTGAATTCGACCCATAAGAAGCCATAGCAAGATCTAGGATGATGAGTGGAGTCCAACAAGCCCAAGAACAACTCAAAAGGAGTCCGAATGAAGAAGAATCGGTATCAGCACAGCAGTCGGACTAGCTCTGACATGAGATCGAGCAAGCTCGGGCTGAGATCAAGCTAGCTCAAACCATAGTCGAGCCAGCCGTCTCAGGTAGATAGAAAATAGGAGTTCAGATGAGATGCAGTCGAGCCAGCTCGACCCCTGATTGAGTCGGCTCGATGAGGCAAACAGAATAGGATGGGGTTTTCTGTTTGGACTCAGATTATGATTAATCCAAGGGATCTACGAGAGTTGCACATGGATCATAGGATCTAGCAGTCATGGAGGGTTGCGGTCATGATCTAAAGGTTGAAAAATATTTTAAGACTCCATCAAGATCATGTTCAACTCATATTAGAAAAAAAAGTCATGTTAGGATTCCTGTGAACTGCTGAGAAGAGGATTCTCATCCTATTTAAAGATTGTTGGTGCTGTAGAGAAAGGTGAGAGCACAGAAGGCTTTGATAGCCACTAGGAGGAGCCTGGCAGAGCACCAAGAAAATGCATTCCGCAGAGTAGAGCATCAAGGCAGAGCAAAGCATCAGGCAAAATGAGGCAATGGCCATGTAACTGGTCATTAGGCATGATGTAGCAACTTTCACAAGAAGCATCCATGGGCATCGAGGACCCTGGTACTGGCAGGCCTGTGAGAGGGTCTCCTTGGGGATTTTGAGAGAGCTTTTGTGAAGGTAACTTCTAGTTGAGAGAGAATTGTGTACTGAGAGTTGAGAGTGGGTGTTCTCCTCTTGTACTTGGTTTTTCTCTTTCATAGTGAAGCTTGCATGCCCCATGGAGGTAGCACTTGGGCTAATCCACATACCTGATTGTGTTCTTATTTTTATTTCTTCTTTCTTTCTGCTGTCAATAAAAGGGTACCAGATCCTGAAGTGGTGGTGTCCTAATCGAGACATTCCGAACAATTAGTATCAGAGTAGTATCGATTGTCACAACACTCTCCTCACTTCTCCATGCCTAAGTGTTAGGTCCCATATGATTTGAACACAATTGACTAAGGGTTAGCTCATTTGGGTTTATAGTTAAGTGGCGAGTGAAGGAACTACCGCAGGATTGGCTTGATCAAATCAGATGGTGTAGCAAAATTTTAAAAAAATTTTAAACTGATCTAATCAAATATGAGAGTTGTCAAATTTGATTAGATAGATCTGAAAGATAAAGACACAAAAAATGAAAATATGGTATCGTATACCACCTGATTTGGGCAAACTGCTCACCCATGGTGATGATCCTGATGTTGTCCCAGGTTTTGACATTAGCCACGCACGTGCTCAGCCTCTACCAGCATCCACTTGGGTCTGATCTGGAAGCCTTCTTCTTCTGGATCAGATCTCTAAAGATCTAAGATCAGAACTCCTCTGGTGCACCTTCGATCCAATCTCCGACAGCAACACAATCATCTCACAATTAGGGAACCCATGGCGTAGTCTTGCAGGATCAATACTTCAACACTCGATTGCTGATTTTGCCCAACCTTTATGCATGGAAAAGTGGAAGAGGAAGAGGAAGAGGTGGCATGGAAGATAGAGGGAGAGGTAGAGCCTAGGCATTGTGCAATTGGATTGCCAAACCGTTTGGCAATGTGATCTATTTACAGACTATGCACAACCCTAGAGTCCTAGGGCTTTAAGCAACCAATTTGCTAAAAGCAGAAGGACTCCTCTAGCCTCTCCATGCCATATCAGAATTTTCTTCTCATTTTATTGCACAAAATAAGAGGAGAAAATGTAGCACAAAATCAAATAAGAGTGGAGTTGGCACAGATAAAAATTCTCCAAGGAGTTTGAACTTTTCAAACTTCCTTGACCCATTCAAACTCTTTGAATGGATAAATTCCCATGCTTATCCACTAGGACCGTATGCCTCTCCTTGGCATGCACCCTCCCACTTCACACAAACCATCTGGGGCATGCGCTCCAAGAGAAATCCCTGGGGGCATGCGCCTCCTCCCTTCTTTCCTACAAACCTAGCATGCACCCTCCCACTTCATGCAAACCATCTAGGGCATGTGCTCCAAGAAAAATACCAGGGGGCATGTGCTTCCTCCCTTCGTTCTTGGAAAGACTGGGTCAAAGTGATCCTTGTCCTGACGCCCCTTGTATGAGATCAAGACAAGCCCTGATATTATCAAGAGAAGCCTTGATCTGACCAGGACAAATCCATACAGGATTTTTGGATGAGCCAAATCAAATTTGATTGAGTTCAGACTAACCAGAAAATCCATAGAAGAAGAAAAATAGTCCAATCATGTGCTAGCATGATTTTCTTGAACTTGATTGGATCTAATCCAAATCAATTAGATCAAGTTAGCCCAATTAATGACATCTAGACCCAAACTCTTGTTTGTGTGATCCAATTATGTTCAATTTTATATGGTAATGGGATATGTCATGATCTCCATCATCGACATAGTTGAAATACCTTTTGATGGATCAGAACTCTTCTAACTCATCTAATTAGAATCATCGATCATCAAGATAATTCTAATTGATCCTAAAATCTACCAATGACACCTAGTAGTATATGGTGGTAACCTAGCAAAACTGAATGCAAACCTCTCGATGTAGCCAGTTATGTAATTGAATTTTTCTATCATGAGTTCCGATAGGATCTAGGTCAAGATAAACTCATCAGACCCCCAACACCTATCATATGATTAAATCATTCGATTCAAGTCCGATGTAAAATCTTAATAGAAACTTTTTCTATTATTTCACACTACCATGGCCATGGGCTTTAGGAGTCAATCTTATGATCATCATAGGACTACTCCTCAATGAAGGTTGATAGATCCCATCTTGGTGCAATCTAATTTCTATAATGAACATGCTATAGCCAACATACACATCAGGATTCTAAATAGCTAGGAGATCGAGTTATGGTGTAGTCAAACTATAACACCCTCAAGGTGAACTATTGATGTACCTCAGGTTAAAAAATCAGACACACAATTGCAACATCAGCTGGTCATCGATGAGAAGATATACTTTCTTATAACTGCTCGAGGTAGTCATGCTCAGTGCTCTTATTCTCAATAAATTTTTGAACTCTCACTCCGGTGTCTCCACACCACAGACTCAAGACTCTTTTATCATAAGAAAGCGGTTGTACACTAATCTTCTAGATCAATCACCAACTTCATGATAATTCTACAATCGAGAGTAGTTTATGAGTTAATTATAATAACACATTTCTTAAATTCTTAACTCTTGAGAATTTGTGATATCTGAAGAAAAATTAGCAGTTTCCACCATAGGATCATTTAGATCCGATCAGATATGTACGGATATTTCAAAATATTTTTCTAATAAATTTTAATCAGATCTGAGAGTACTTGAATCTGATCCTATTGATAATATTAATAATAAAATAAAATAAAAATCAAAAAATAACTCTTGTACTTGATTTGGATAAACTAGTTATCCTATCAATGATTCTGATGTTCCTGAGGTTCTAGATCATGCCATGCATGCGCTTGGCCTCTACCAGTATCCACTTGGGTAGGATATAGATGCACTCTTCTTCTAGATCTAATCTCCAAAAATTAGATTTGGATTTGATTCATGGAGCCTTCAAAATAATTTATGAAGGTAGCACGCTCGTCTCACGAACATGTCATCTTTCTTCCTAATCTTGGCACCAACACTTTGGATCTTCTTTTGGAATTTTGCCCAACCTTTTGGGCATGGAGAAGAGAGAGAGGAGGAAGAAGAAAGGGTGTGGAGATAGAGGGGTGGCAGGACTTTGACATGGAAGCAATGGGTGCATTAAGACCTTTGGCACAGACAGGGATTTATATAGACCCTGCTGCACCATGTAGTGCCACATCACTTCGACCAATCATATTGCTTAATTCAAATAGATCTTAATCTGATTGGTGGAGTGATGTCACCTAATCTAATCAGGTTAGAGACCCCTCAAATTTCCTATAGGTGGCACCAATAATGGATAAGCACAAATCAGTTGACGCTTAGGAGTTTAATCCAATCAAAAACCTAGAGTCCCAATCAAATGGGACTCTTCCTTCTCATCCATAAGGGGTGCATGCCATACACCCTCTATGCTTCCATGAAAATCCAAGGGGTCGTGCACCCCTAGAAGATCTCTAGGGGGCACATGCCCAAGGTCCTTCTTTCCTGCATTCGGGTCAATGTATGACCCACATGTCTTGATAAGGACAGGAAATAGCAGGTGGCGAGAGAAATTAGGTGTTGTCTTATGTCCATCTGATGGATTAAGATAATTCTTTTCTAACCTATACAAGCTTCAATCAGACAAGGACAAACCCGTATAGGGTTCTCTAGTGAGCCCAAACCAATTTCGCTCAGTTGAGATGAACTAGAAAGACTATAAAAGGAGAAAGTTAGGCTCAATCGTGTGCTAGCACAATTTTCTTGAACCTAATTGGATCTAATCCAAATTAATCAAACTGGGTTAGCTCGATTGATCACATCTAGACCCAAATTCTTATTAATATGACCTAGTGAGATTCAGCTCTGTATGGTAATGAGACATGCCATGATCTCCATCATCGAATCATCAAAACACCTTTAGATGTACCAAAACTTTTTTGATTCATACAATTAGAATGATCGATCATCAAGATCATTCTAATTACTCCTAAAATCCACTGGTAACACCTAGTAGTATATGGTGGCAACCCATTGAACTAAAAATGAATCTCTCGATGTAGTTATCTATGTGATTGGGTTCTTCTATCTTGAGCTCCGACAAGATTAGAGTTAAGATAAACTTGTCAAACCTAACATCCATCATATGAGTTAATCATTCGATTCGAGTTCGATGTGAAACTCTAATAGAAATACTTTCTATCATCTTCACACTACCATGGCCATGGGCTTATGGACTTAATCTCATGATCATTATCGGGCTACTTCTCATCAACCGAGGTAGATAGATCTCCTATTGTTGTAATCCAATTCCTACAATGAACATGCTATAGCCAACATACACCTCAGGATTCTGAATGGCTAGAAGATAAGTTATAGTGTAGTCAAACTATAAAATCCTTAAGATAAACTATCAATGCATCTCAGATCAAAGAATCAGACACACCACTACAACATCGAGCCAGTCATCGATGAAAAGGTAGACTCCCTTATGACCATCGAGGTGGTCACGCTTAGTGCCCTTATTCTATAACGAGTATCTATACTCTCGCTCTAGTACTTCACATCGAAGATTTAAGACTCATCTATCTTAAGAAAGCAATCGTACACCAACCTTTCGGATCGATCACCATCCTTATGATGATCCTACGATCAGGAGTAATTTATGAGTTAATTATGAAAATTCATGTCTTAAATTTTTAACTCTTGAAAATATAAATTTTTATTACCATTAGCTCAAAGGATGTATCATAGATACTTTAAATACATACTATGATAGAAAATAATATTTTTATTAATTTATAGTCAAAATTATAAAATTGGCCCTAGAAGTGTATTACAATGTGTCAGTCAATCTGGTTTCTAGGGCATATATCTAACAAACTTTCACTTGATCTAAAGCTAATTGGCTACAAATCTTAATCCCATCTTCTCTAAGTGGGCTTTGATCTTTTGCTTGCTCAATGGCTTCGTTAATGGATTAGCCATATTGTCAATGGTGTCAACTCTCTTGACCTCAATCTATCCCTTCTCAAGATAATCATGGATTAGGTGGAATCGCCACTCGATGTGCTTGAATTTTTGATGAGATCTTGACTCCTTAGCTAAGGCTATGGTGCCGTTATTGTCATAGTACAGAGAAACTACATTCGATGGCATCACTCTGAGGTCTACGGCAATCTTCTTATACTAGAGTGCACCTTCGCAGCCTCCGATGCAGCGATGTATTCTACTTTTATGGTAAAGTCTGCTATCACCATTTGCTTGGAACTCTTTCAACTAACAACACCATCATTACATACAAATAGACTTTCAGATGTAAACTTTCGATCATCTATGTCGGACATAAAGTCTGAGTCTGTATACCCCTGGACCTGGAGTTCTTCATTACCAAAAATTAGAAACATATTCTTAGTCCTTCTCAAGTACTTAAGAATATACTTCACAGAAGTCCAGTGCTCTTCATCTAGATTCGACTGATACCTGCTCGTGACACTCATAGCATAGGCTATATCAAGTCGTGTACATAGTATAGCATACATGAGACTTTCTATTGCCGAAGCATTAGGGATCTTGCTCATGCATTCAATCTCCTCAGGTATGCTAGGGCACATCTTCTTGTAGAGATGAATGTCATGTCTAAAGGATACTAGACCCTTTTTGGAGTTTTCCGTGCTAAACCTCTTAAGTAACTCCTCTATGTACATTTTCTGTGAAAGTTCTAGCATCCTATTCGGTCTATCTGTATGGATTTTAATTTCCAATATAAAGGATGCTTCTCCAAGTTCTTTCATAGAGAACTCCTTTGATAACCTCATTTTGACCATGGTCAACATAGGAATATCATTTCCAATTAGGAGGATGTCATCCACGTATAGTATGAGAAAGATAATAGCGCTCCTACTAACCATTTTGAATACACATGGCTCCTCCTTATTTTTTGTGAAATCAAATGATTTGATCACATCATTGAAACGAGCATTTCAGCTCCGAGATGCTTACTTAAGTTCATATATGGATCTTTGCAGCTTACAGATCTTATGATCATGATCACTGGATGTGAAACCAAGAGATCGTTCCATATAGATATCTTCCTTAAGATATCCATTTAGGAACATCATCTTCATGTCCATCTGCCATATTTCATAATTGAAATAAGCTGCAACAGTAAGCAATGTGCAGATGGATTTTAGCATGGCTAGTGGCAAAAAGATATCCTGATAGTCAATGCCTTTACGCTGACTATATCCTTTGGCTATTAGCCTAGCTTTGAATATCTCCACAGTCCCATTTACACCTATCTTTCTCTTGTAGATCCATTTACACCCAATAGGTACTATACCTTTAGATGGATCTACCAAGATCTAGATTTGGTTCGAGCGCATTGAGTCAATCTCTGACTTCATTGCCTCTAACCATTTTTTGGAGTCGATATCTGATATCTCCTCATCATAGGTTTTGGGATCATCATAATGAACCTTATTTCTCATGAGGAATATTTATTCTACATCTTTTGAAATAGTACCTAAGTACCTTTCAAGAGGATGGAAAATCTTATTTGACCTATGAGGGGGAGGAATTTATGTTTGGACTGGCTCAATTTGATTGGGTTTCATAGGTTCCTTAGCTCGATGCTACTTGGAGACCTTCTCCTCGAGCCTGATCTATCTCCCGATGCCACCATCTAGAATAAACTATTTTTCAAGAAAAATGGCATGTTGACTCACAATCACATTATGGTCTTCTAAAAGATAGAAGTAATATCCTAATGACTCTTTAGGATATCCAATAAATCAAGTTCTAAAGGACCTAGACTCTAACTTGTCTGTATATTATCTCTTAACATGGGTCGGACAACCCCAAATTCTGAAGTGACTCAGACTTGGTTTCTTATAATGCTATATCTCATACGGTATGGTAGGAATGATTTTAGAGAAAATCCTATTTAATAAATAGATTGCAGTCATTAGACTATGTCCCCAAAGAAAATCAAGGAGGTCCATGAAGCTCATCATGGATCGGACCATATCCAATAGGGTCTGATTTCTTTGTTCTGAAATTCTGTTAAGTTGAAAAGTTTTAGGTAAAGTCCATTATGACGGCATGCCATTATCTTTGAGATGGTCTAAAAATTTTTGATTAAGGTATTCACCTCCTCGATCTGATCGAAGAACCTTAATGGATTTATTTATTTACTTATTCACTTCATGTCTGAATTTTTTGAATCTTTCAAAGACTTCAGACTTATATCGCATCAAATATACATACCCGTATTGAGATAAATCATCAATAAAGATGGTGAAGTAGATATAATTATCTCTAGCTAGCACATTAAATGGACCGCACACATCTGTTTACTAGGGCAAGTAGGTCTGTGGCCCTTTCCTCATATCCTATGAAAGGAAGCTTGATCATTTTGCTACGAAAGCATGATTCATAAATCGGATATGACTCAGAAGTCAATGAACTCAATAGCCTGGATTTCTCTAATTTATTGACCCTATCTTCCACTATATGACCTAGCCTAATATGCCATAGATACTTATTATTTAAACTATCCCTAGGTTGCTTTGATCCTATGGCATTCATGTTTTCCTCAATATTGAAAATAGAAACATCAATATGTAACTGGTAGAGACCATTAATCAGGAAACTACTTATAATTTTATTTTTTTCAAAAAGAATATTACAATGGTCCTTAAGAAAATTAATTGCGTAGCCTTCCTATGCTAAACAAGAAATAGAAATCAAATTTTTGCTTACTGTAGGCACATAAAAATAGTTCCTAAGTACTAAATCTAATCCTGACGGTAGCCAATGGCCATCTATATTGGAATGAAAACACTTTTCCTTTTCAATGGCCTTCTTCTTCGATTTTTGCTTCTTCTTCTTTCCTCCATCTATTTTCTGCTTCTTTGCAGACTTCTTCTTTCCAAAAGACTTTCTCTTGAAGGAAGTCTACTCCACAGTAAGCACTAAGCCCTTTAAACCTTTTAAAGAAAGCTCAATAGTAACTAGCATATTCATCAAGTCAGTTAAGATATATTGTAGCTTATGCGTGTGGAAGTTCATGATCAATTGCCCATATGCATCAGTTAAAGACTGCAAGATTACATTAATTTGCAAGTTTCTATCCAGCTTGACACTGAACTTCTCAATCTCTTCTAAGTCCTTGATCATAATCAGATAATGATCTTGGACCGACTACCCATCATGTATTTGAGCCTTAAAAAATCTTATAGTGACTTAATATTTGGCTGCATGACTCTCTTCACCAAACAACTCTTGTAGGTGAGCAAATATTTAGTGAGCAATCTTGATGTCCTTATGTTGGTGCTGAAACTCATCAGACATCGAGTCCAGCATGTAGTACCTAACTTTATTATCTTCATCCATCCATTATTTCAGAGATGCTCTCTATTCAGTGGATGGATGTGCTGGTAAGGTGGGGAGTTTTGGTTAATACATGAGTCAGCTTTTCAAAATTCAAAATAATTTTATAGTTCTGGAGCCAATTCTTATAATTAGATCCGATCAGTCTGTCGGTGTCCAGGATATGGGCTAGTGCTTTGGACGTAGATATTTTTCTGTAGAGAGTTAAAATTTCTAGTTAGATTTTATAATTAGATTTGATCAATTTATTTAGGAGTTTTATTTTTAAATAAATTAGGTTTCCATTATTTTCTTGGATTCTTACACTTTCTTAGTAGAGATAAGAAAAATCTTCATGATTAATTGATCTCTAATGGATGGTGCGGTCCCACCAACTGGCTCACTATCTCACCTAATAGTTATTGGTGATGGATCAATCGATGAGTTGATAACTCTTGTCCAATGATTCTCTAATCATGGTGCACCCAAACTAGGTCTCTAATTCATGAAGCTCATCGTGCCCGAAATATTGCTCCACTCCTTAGTTTGCTCAGATCCATCTTTGCATGAATTGGATTCTTGATTGAATCTCTCATCGTATCCAAAATATTAAGCCCAACCCATCCTCCAACCCATAGCATCCAATGCCTTATAGACATAGTTGCATCTTTTTGGTGCAACTGAACCACTCTAACTGGCCAACAACAATCAACCCCAAGAAAGGCCCTCACATCTATAATAGTGGAAGACCTATGACTTAATATTTTTTTAGAAAGATTTGATTTAGATCTCTTAGACTTGATTTGACTTAGTCATAACAATTATGATTAACCTAGTGGCATGGGTTAGCTCGAATTGTTAGCCAACTCAAATCAAAACTGGATCGATCCAAATAGCCAGATAAGTGAGATCGATGGAAGAGATATGCCATTAACTCGACAAGAATGCATTCAGGTCGAGTAGCTCCTAATTAAAAATTAGTCAGTCGAATTTGCTAAACTTATCTTAGACACCAAATTATCGAACCAGAATCAATTGGATTAGCCTACAATCTAGGCTCGAACCATGAAGCCAAATTAGGTCTTGACTTGGTCGACCACATGTGACTATAAGTCGACCTTGACATAGACTTAATCCTATCAGGCTGGTTAATTCTAAGCACTCTTGATCCCATCTAACCAACTCTTGATTCAGTTTGATCAACCGCTATACCTAATTAAGCTACCCAAGCCTGAACCCAAATTTATGTAAGTATCTTAGATCTAAAAATTCATAATTTTTAGATCTAATTAATTTTATAATCTTAATTCTTAATTAAGTTTGGATTCATAAACAAAAATATGCCAGAAATCCTAGGGTTTCAAGATCTAGGGTTTTATAAAAAAGTAAATTTTTGATTTTTGATTAAGGACAAACATGCAGCACCCCTATATGCCTTAAGAGCACCACATCGAATGGAAAGAGAGGGTCTTTAAACCCTTCTTATGTTGAAAATTCTGTTCCAAAGCCAATCATTAGCTTATTGACAGTTGAGCTATTTTATAATTATAATTAATTTATTAATTAATAAAAATATTTTGACATCTTTTTCATCATAAGTTTACATCTTCTAATGAACTCAATCCTTAAATTTATTCACGACCAAATGATAGGCTGTTAATTAGGACAACAGCATCTATTGAGCATAGGTTGCTATATGCATATAGGTTGGTAGTCCTCTTAACCAAGAAGTATGGAGATGTTGGTATGGCATATAGATGAGATATATGGGTACATCATCATTGAACGTGACCAACTCTAGAGCATTCTACTATCGAGAATGTCTCTGATGGGATATAGGTATATCCCTTAGACCTAAGATCACCTCAGTGACTTACAAGCAACTTACTGTGCTTTGGTATCGGACTAACTAAATTTTTAATTTAGCAACGAAAGACTTCTAAGCATAATCAAGTACTTACAAAGTCAGAGAGTGATCAAGATGGAATTGACCACTCCAAGAGTTGGAGAAGAATGTATCACTGTATTTTAATATAGCAAAACCTTGGTCAGGATAATCCATTAGATGGATTTGATATTTTAAAATATAATGTGGACAACCTAATCAGAGTTGACAGTTGAAATCTAAGGTATCCTATGAGCATTGTGATCAAGGAGATGAATTATATGGAAACTATATTCACGTGGGTTCTAAAGATGGTGTTCTACACCTTCGACCTATATGGCCATCGGGTATCATTACTAGATGGTCACTTTGATTGATAAAAATTTATTTCTATGCTACCAGCTTAGGTTCGAACCTATGAGATCATACACATTAGAGCTTATGATCTGATCGGATGGTTGATCAATGATTAAGAATCGTTCTAGGGTTAAATAATCAATACAATTGGTGTTTAACCTAGTGTAAGTATTATAGGAGGATCGATTAGCAATTGGATTGCTAATTGGCTTAATTTGATTAAGCCAATAGATTGAGATTAATTTTAATTAAATATAATTTAATTAGATTTAGTTTGGGCTTGATTGGATCAAGTTCAATTGATTTATTAAATAAGTCAAGTGCAAGGAAGAACTAGTCCTAGTCTAACTAGGACTCGGATTAACATAATTTTCTAATTTGATTAAAAAATAAATCAAAATTAAATATAATTTAATCTAATTTAATTAAATTTTCAAATGAATTAGGATCTTATTTAATTTGATTGGTTTAATCTTAATTTTATTTGATTAAAAGATCTTGTTTGATCAAGTCAAAATAGGAGTCTTAGTGCGTTTAGGACTCCCGATCACTTGCACCACTTAGTCCTCACACCCCATGCCCATTTTATTTTGTTTCTTACATAAAAATTCTCCACTCCCATGGCTTATCATGCTCTTTTTCTCTCCTCCTTTTCTTAAAAGATAATTTGTTGGAAGACCAAGTCAAAAGAGGAGTTAGTTTTGCTTAGAATTCTATGAGATAGAATCCTTATTAACCAAAACACCTTCCCTTGAGTGCCGCCCCCTCTTTTAATTAATTCTTCTCTTATTCCATAAAAATAATATATTTTTTTATGTTCCCTCCCTTGCTGGTCAATGCCAATAATTATGGAGGAGGCACCCAAGAGTTGAGCACCCCAACAACTTTCCATGTTTGGATATTCCTAGTCTAGGATTTTGATCTAACTTGGACTCTTCCTTTTCTCTATTTATTGGATAAATTTTATTCTAATTTTTTTCTAAAATATAGAGCTTTGAAAGAGGTTTGGGATGTGCAAAAATTAGAGGAAGAGGGTCCTTGGGCATGGGGGTTTCATCGGCACCAAAGTAGGTGTCTAAGTGAGAGAAAAGAGAAGAAGAAGAGGATCTTCTTCTAGGGCTATTTTATTTTCAATCTCTCCTCCATTTTTTGAGATTTTTTTGAGAGAGTCTTAGATTAGTAAACTCTCATATTCCTTCTCATATTTTGTAGAGTCTAAATTTTGAAGAAGGGAGCATCGGATCAATCGTTGAAGAAGGATCAACACAGTACTAGCATGCTGTGCTGATTTCCTACATCGGACTTCAGATCAGAGATCATAGGCTCGTGTGGACAACTCCTAGAGACCGGACATGTGTGCAGCTTTATGACATTCATCCTCAAGCCTGGATCAATAAGTTAGAATGTCTAAACTTGCTCAGGTAATAGTTTTGATCTATTAACTTCATACCTGCATTTGATGTAGTGTAGATCTAGGTTGATTTGATCAACCTTTTACTTTCTTATTTGATTTTAATTTTTGATTTAATATCATACCTTGATTCATGTAATAGATCTAAGATCTAGGTATTTACATATTTATTTAAATAAATATTTAATTTATTTAAATTTTTTACTGTAAGATCTTGAAAAAGTTTTCAAGATCTATCTATAAAATCCTAGATCTGGTTCCTTTAATTGGTATCAGAGCCAGATTATTATTACATAACTTTTATGCATGTTTAGATTATTTCTTAGATTAGATCTAATTTAAAATTTAATTATTAAATCTTAAATTTAAAAAAGAAATTTAGATCTCACGAACTGTCATAAGGTTGTCCTGCTGTAAGGTTTATCCCTTACATTAAATATGTTATCCTAGTTCGTGATGGTCTGACTCTAATCATAAATTTATTAGATTTAATCTAATTTTATTTATAATTTAAAAGATTTAAAATAGTTTTAGATCTAAAAATAAAATATTTTAGATTGCACAGACTACTATAAGGTTGTCCTGCTATAAAGTTTATCCCTTATAGTGAATAGGTTATCCTAGTACGTGTTGATCTAAAATATTGATAAAAAAATTTTAAATTATATCTAAGAGATTTTATGATCTAATTAAAAATATTTTAATCTATTTTTAATATTCATAAATATTCTAGATTTGATCTAGAAAGATTTATGATTGATTATTATTGAAACTGTTTCAATTACATGAACCTATTTAGATTAGATCTAAAGTAGATTCATGTTTATGTTACTTGTATATTGATTATAAATCAAACATGCAACTTGATTGATAGGACCATGTTGTAAAAATATTTTACAAATATGAAAACTACTTTTGAAAAGCAAAATCCCAACCTTCAGTCCAAAACTTAATTAAGAATTAAGAAGTTGTTTGATTAGGTTCTAGGATTGTAAATTGAAGATCCTATGACATGAATCATAACACATGGGTTAATGGGTTAGTGGAAATTAGGTCCATTAATTAGGTTAGACCTAGGGTTAGATTAAAAAATGGACTTAATTAGAGAATTGACTAAATCTAATTAATTATTATTATCTTAAATTAGATCAAGAATTTTCTAGATCAATTGTAATAGTTGTAGTTGGTCAAGTCCATATCTTTAACAAGATCCAAGATGGACTTGATTCTTGACTATGCTGTCTAGCATGAACTATTAGGTTGATCTAATTAAAACTAATTAAATAAGTTAGTGTCTAAGGTAAACCAGATCAGTGATTTTTAATTGGCAGCTCGTTTACCAGGCCATTTCTGATGGTATCTAAGGCAAGCCTGGCAGACCGTTTTACTGATCAAACTTACCTGGCCTCTTGGTGAGATTATATTTTGATCAGATCGCTTAACTATTTGAGCTGACCCTTGTTAGCTAGGTAAATCAATTTGACTTATTTAGGTGCTCCTAGACCAGCCTATTAATGATCTCTCTTAAGCTGACTTGGTGAAGTTAGTAGGAGGATCATGACAAGCTGGTTAATCTGACCTACTCACTTCTATAAATTAAATTTTCTAAAATTATTAGATCCCTAAAATAAAATAGTTATATGATTACTGGATCATAACATCCCATTAAAGTAGATGATAATGAGTCCATCAGTTGGATAATCATTGGAGGCCCAAAGGTCTGATGCCTATCGATTGATGGAATTATCATTCATTATATGATCTCTTAGATACATCTTTCTAAACGGTGGTCAGGTGGGCTAATCAAAGTTAGGCCTGATCATTCATTGATTAGATGGGCCAAGTATGGTCATGTTAATGGTTGAACCTAATTGAACCCTTTTCTGAGAAGGCTAAAGCCAATTGATCAGAGCCTAGGGTAAAATTTAATTACTGAAAATTATTTGAAGAAATAATTGGTTATGAACCTATTCTTAGATGTACATGGGTGGGCCAACAAAAGTTAGGCTCGTGTATAGTCTATGTGGATTCTAGTACCCACTAAGAAATTAGGATAATTCCTCAAATTGGAGGTAGAGACTACCAATTCGAATAAAATAGTGGGAGAAATATTTTGATTAAAGTCTAAATCTTTAGGTTTAATGAATCAATTACTAATTAGATTTTGATTTTCTTTTATGCAGATATGGCCATTTTTCTATCGCTCTGATCATTGTTAGATAATGATAATTTGGTGGGACCCAACTTTGATAGCTGGTACCGAAAGTTGAAGATTGTCCTGGAGCATGAACGGATCCTATATGTGCTGACAGATCCTGCACCTGACGAGCCAACTGCCAATGCACATGGAACAGTCAGAGACACTTATCAAAAGTGGCTCAATGGTCGAATCACGATGCGCTATATTATGCTGGCTGTGATGAGCAATGAGTTCAGTTACATATTTGAGATAGCTCAGCCAAATGAAATGCTCCAAGTGTTGGAGGATTCTTTTGGCACACCCGATGACGTTGAGAGGCATAAGACTAGTTGCACCATCTTCAAGGCCAGAATACGGGATGAAGCCTCTATCACTGATCATGTACTGTATATGATCGAGCTGATAGAGTGCTTGAGCAAACTCGGCTTTCCCTTGTATGAACAACGTGAAAAGGATGCAATACTGAACTTGCTACTAAAGTCCTATCTCCCTTTCCTTACTCATTATAGAATGACAAAGTCTGAAGTAAACTACCATGGCTTACTGGGGTTACTTCAGAACTTTGAGAAGGATCACCGGCTCCATAAAGAGTCGGTGAACTTAGTGGGAGGTTCGTCTTCTGGTTCTCGACCCTTTAGGAAAGGAAGAAGAATAAGAAGAAGAAAACAAAGAAGGTGCAAGTTTAGGTTGGAACATCAGTGTAGGGCTAGACCAAGAAGATCAAGCCCGATAAGAGTCAAATTGAATGCTTCTTTTGCAAGAAGCGGAAGCACTAGAAGAGAAACTGTCCTCAGTACATTGCCTCCCTGGACTCGAATAGGTAGAAAAAGATGCAAGCTATTGCTTGACAAGGTATTTATATGATAACTCCTTGCAATTTTTCTATTTATGATATTACTGACTGGATATTGGATATCGGTAGCCCTTACGATATTTGCAATTCGTTGTAGGAGTTGCAGGTTAGTAGAAGATTCGAGCAAGATGTGAGATTCCTAAACGTTGGAGATGGAAGATCAGTTCTAGTTTTAGCTTTAGAAAATTTGAAACTTATATTTGAATCTCATACTGTTGTTCTTAGTGATTATCATTTTTATCCTAATTTTTTTTTAAATATCATTTCTGTAGGCCTTTCGACCATGAACAATTATGAAATTTTAATAAAAAAATAAGTTTATAATGTCATTATGAATGGTGTTACTACTTTTATGGATAATTGAACAATGATGTATATATGTTATCATAATCTATTAATGTAGTCTATTCTACTAGCAAGCATCCTAGATTAGATAGTGTATCAAATATCTACTTATGGCACTATAGGCTAGGTCATACAAACAAGAATAGAATAAATAGGTTGACTTAAAAGAAAATTCTCAAAGTCAATGATTGTGAATCACTTCCAACCTGTGAGTCTTATCTTCTTAGTAAAATGACCAAGTCATCTTTTACTGAAAAAGATGAGAGAGCCAATGAGCTCTTAGGTCTAGTACATACTGATGTACGTGGACCAATGAGCACAAGTGTCAGAGATGGATATATCTACTTCATCACTTTCACAGATGATCTATCCAGATATGGATATGTCTATCTGATGAAACATAAGTCAGATTCTTTTGAATTGTTCAAACGATTTCGAAGTGAAGTAGAAAAATAAACTAAAAAGAGTATTATAACTCTTCAGTCTGACTGAGGAGAATATCTTTCTGATGAGTTTCTCACATATCTAGGAGAGAATAGAATTTTCTTCTAATGGACTCCTCCTAGAATACCACATCATAATGGTGTGTCTGAAAGGAGAAATCAAACTTTGTTAGACATGGTCTAATCCATGATGAAATTTGCTAGCTTGCCGATATTCTTTCGGGGATATACACTTGAATCGGCTTGTTATCTATTAAATAGGATTCCAAGTAAGTCTGTAGTTAAAATCTCATATGAGATATGGACAGGGCGTAAACCTGCACTTTCACACCTTAGGGTTTGGGGGTGCCCGACTTATGTTAAATGGTTAGTTGCAGACAAACTTAGACCTAGGTCTGACAAGTGTACATTCATAGAGTGCCCAAAAGAGATCAAAGGATACTATTTCTACCATGCTGATTAACAAAAGATGTTCATCAGCCTTAGGGCAACCTTTTTGGAAAAGGAGTTCCTTGGTGAAGGAACTGTTGTCTCTAAGGTTGAACTTGATGAAGTTCAATAGATAGAAAGTCCGACATAGAATGTTGAACCTAAGTCGAATTTAATCAGATCAGATTCGAAGCCTAGTGAACCCGCACCATTAAGGTGATCCGATAGAGTACCGCACCATCCAGATAGATACTGTAGATTCTTGATTTAGGATGGTGATCCCATTAAACTTGATAAGAACGATGAGGATCCAATCACTTATATGGATGTGATGTAGAAATCCAACTCTGAGAAATGGCTAGAAGCCATGAGATCCAAAATGGATTCCATGAAGGTCAATGATGTATGGACATTAGTTGACCCACCTAAAGGAGTTAATCCCATTGGGTGTAAATGGGTCTTCAAAAGGAAGAGGAGTGCAAACGAAAAGGTGGAGACCTATAAAGCCCATCTGGTTGCCAAGGGGTATCGTCAACGTTATGGTATTGACTATGACGAGATGTTCACTCCTGTGGCAATGCTTAAGTCCATTCAGATCATACTTGCCATTGCTGTCCATCTAGATTATGAGATCTGGTAGATGGATATGAAGATAGCTTTCCTAAATGGAGAGCTGACCGAAGAGGTGTATATGATATAACCTGAAGGATTCACATCCACAGATGAATCCATGGTGTGCAAGCTTCAGAGATCCATTTATGGATTGAAGTAGGCATCTTGAAGTTGGAACATGCATTTTGATAATGTGATCAAAATGTATGGCTTCATTAAGAACGGAGAGGAACCTTACATTTACAAATGGGCAAATGGTCCAATGGTGGTATTCCTTATTTTGTACGTGGATGATATTCTCTTAATCGATAATGATATCCCCACACTATAAGAAATAAAAGTTTGGTTCTTATCACAGTTCTCCATGAAGGACTTGGGTGAAGCATCCTACATCTTAGGGATAAAGATCTATAGGGATAGATCTAAAAGGATGCTTGATATATCTTAGTCCACGTATATAGAAATTGTGCTGAAGAAGTTTAACATGGAGAATTTCAAAAAGAACTATCTTCCGATTGGCCAAGAAATTTTTCTCTCTAAGAAGGATTGTCCGACAACTCCTGAAGAGATAGAGCGTATGAGTAGAATCTCATATGCTTCGACAGTGGGGTCTATTATGTATGCAATGACATGTACGAGACTAGATGTGGCATACTCACTATGAGTGGTGAGTAGATACCAGTCTGACCCTAGAGAAAATCACTAGAAGGTGGTTAAAACCATCCTTAAGTATTTAAGAAATACTAAGGACCAATGGTTCGTTTATGATGAGTCAGATTTGAAGCTTGTGGGGTTTACAGACTCCAGCTTTCAATCTAACCATGATGACAGTAAAAGTATGTCAGGATATATCTTTACTCTAAATGGTGGAGCCGTCTATTGAAAAAGTTCCAAGCAGCATACAGTGGCTGACTTTGTTTGCGAAATAGAGTAAATGGCAGCATTAGATGCAGCAAAGAAAGCTGTGGCTAAGAAAGTTCATCACTGAGCTCAGAGTAGCACCCTCCATTAATGGTCCAATCCTACTCTACTACGACAGCACTGGCGCCATAGCTCAAGCAAAGTAACTGAAGGCATACCAACGGATAAAGCACATTCTACACCGCTTTCATTTGGTCTGTGAAATCATGGATCGTGGTAACATTGACCTTTAGAAGATCGATGGAAAGAAGAACCTAGCCGACCCCTTCACTAAAGCCCTGACAATCAAGGAGTTTGATAACTATAAGTCAAAGATAGATATTAGATACTCTGTCGAGTGGCTTTAGGACAAGTGAGAGTTGTTGAAAATTGTGTCTCAAGACCAATCATCAGCCTATTGATGATTGAGCTATTTTATAATTATAATTGATTTATTAATTAATAAAAATATTTTGGCAACTTTTTCATCATAAGTTTATATCTTCTAATGAACTTCATTATTGTGATGAAGTCCTTAGGACTGTTTAGTTTCGATAAAGAGAGGATTTATCGATTAGTCCTTGAATTTGTTGACAACCAAATGATAGACTGTTAACTAAGACAACAGCGTCTATCGAGCATAGGTCGCTATATGTCATATAGGTTGGTTGTCCTTTTAACCAAGGAGTGTGAAGATACTGGTATGGTATACATATGAGATGTATGGGTATATCGTCATTGAACGTGACCAACTCCAAAGTATTCTACTATCGAGAATGTCTTTGATGGGATATAGGTATAAGTATCCCTTAGACCTAAGATCACCTCAATGACTTGCAAGCAACTTACTATGCTTTGGTACCATACTAACTAAATTTCTAATTCAGTAATAGAAGGCTTCTGAGCATAGTCAAGTACTTGCGAAGTTGGAGTGTAATCAAGATGGAATTGACCACTCCAAGAGTTGGAGAAGAATGTATCACTGTATTTCAATATAGCAAAATCTTGGTCAGGGTACTCCATCAGATAGATTTGATATTTTGAAGTATAATATGGACAACCTGATCAGAGTTGACAATTGAACTCTGAGGTGTCCTACGAGCATTATGGTCAAAGGGATGAATTATATGGAAATGATATCCGCATGGGTTCTGAGGATGGTGTTCTACACCTTCGACCTATTTAACCATCGAATATCATTGCTAAATGGTCATTTTAATTGATATAAAAATTTATTTCTATGCTACTAACTTAAGTTTGGACCTATGAGGTCACACATATTAGAGCTTACGATCTGATCGGATGGTTGATCAATGATTAAGAATCGTTCTAGGGTTAAACAATCAATACGATTGGTGTTTAACCTAGTGCAAGTGTTGTAGGAGGATCAATTAGCAATTGGATTGCTAATTAGCTTAATTTGATTAAGCCAATAGATTGAGATTAAGTTTAATTAAATATAATTTAATTAGATTTAGTTTGGGCTTGATTGGATCAAGTCTAATTGGTTTATTGGATAAGCCATGTGTAAGGAAGAACTAGTCCTAGTCTAATTAGGACTCGGATTAACTCAATTTTCTAATTTGATTAGAAAATAAATTAAAATTAAATATTATTTAAACTAATTTAATTAAGTTCTTAAATGGGTTAGGAACTTATTTAATTGGGTTGGTTTAATGTTGATTTTATTTGGTTAAAAGATCTTGTTTGACCAAGTCAAAATAGGAGTCATAGTATGACTAAGATTCCCTATCACTTGCACCACTTAATCCTCATGCACCATGCCCTTTTTATTTTGTTTCTTATGTGAAAATTTTCCACTCCCATGGATTTTCATGCCCTCTTTCTCATCTCTTTTTCTCATAAGGCAATTTGTTGGAAGACCAAGTCAAAAGAGGAGTTAGTTTTGCTTAGGATTCTATGAGATAGAATCCTTGTTGACCAAAACACCTTCCCTTGAGTGCTGCACCCTTTTTTAATTAATTCTTCTCTTATTCTATGAAAATAATATCTTTTTTTATGTGCCCTCTCTTGCTGGTCCATGCCAATAATTATGGAGGAGGCGCCCACTCTTGGGCGCCCTAACAACTTTCCATGTTTGGATATTCCTAGTCTAGGATTTTGATCTAACTTGGGCTCTTCTTTTTCTCTATTTATTGGATGAATTTTGTTCTAATCATTTTGTAGAATACAGAGCTTTGGGAGAGGTTTAGAGTGTGCAAAAATTAGAGGATGAGGGTCTTTCGGTGTGGGGGTTCCATAGGCACCAAACTAGATGTCTAGGTGAGAGAAAAGAGAAGAAGAAGAGGATGTTCTTCTAGGGCTGTTTTATTTTCAATATCTCCTCTTTTTTTTGAGTTTTTTCTAAGAGAGTCTCAGATCGGTAAACTCTCATCTTTCTTCTCATATTTTGGAGAGTCCAAATTTTGAAGAAGGGAGCATCGGATCGATCGTCGAAGAAGGATCAGCATAGTACTAGCATACTGTGCTGATTTTCTGCATCGGACTTTAGATCAGAGATCGTAGGCTCGTATGGACCTAGAGGCCAGACTCATGTGTAGCTCATGATTTCATCCTCAAATCCAAATCAGCAAGTTAGAACATCTAACTTGCTCAGGTAATAGATCTGATCTATTAACTTCATACCTGCATTTGATGTAGTATAGATCTAGATTGATTTGATCAACCTTTTATTTTTTTATTTAATTTTAATTTTTAATTTAATATCATATCTTGATCATGTAATAGATCTGAGATCTAGGTGTTTACATATTTATTTAAATAAATATTTGATTTATTTAAGTCTTCTGCTGCAAGATCCTGAAAAAGTTTTCAAGATCTATCTATAAAATCCTAGATCTGATTCCTTCATCTTACTCTTATGACTGGATGGCAAAGTGGAATGTCTTAATCAAAAATATTTACTACACTATAAAATAATAAGATCTATAACATATATCACATATAAAATCATAGATCTAATTATGCATATTCTGTATACATCTTATGTATCAATCATTAAATCAAATATTCATGCTTTTAGATCTAATATATCACATATAATATCTAAAAAATAAAATTTAAAATTGCTCGTATTAAATAAAACTTATTCTAGATAATTTATAGAACTATTCAATAATTGGTCTAGACATGCATCTATCATATCTCAAATGAACAATAAATATTTAATTTTTTATTTTTTAGATCTGATTATAATATTTATAATATTAAAAAATAAAAATAAAAAAATCTAAAAATCATATTTAATCATATCAAAATAATGATTGCACTAGACTATACATTGAACTATTCTATACCTAGTCTAGTCATGCATCTTATATATCATTGATCTATAATAATTAAATTTTTAATTTTTTGATTTTAGATCTGATCATATCTGATGTGATATCTAAAATTATTAATATCATATCATAAAATAAAATAAAAATTAGATCTAAAATAGATTTGAAGAATTGCAAATGTTGCTTTAATACTATTTAAAGAAAAATCAGCATTTTCTACCATAGGATCATTCAGATCCGATTAGATCTGTAAGAATATTTTAAATATTTTTTCTAATAAATTTTAATCAAATTTAAGAGTACTCAAATCTGATCTTATTAATCTAATATTAAAAATAAAATTTAAAAAATAAGGGAACAACTCTTATACCTAATTTGGGTAAATTAGTTATCCTACCGATGATCTTGATGTTCTTGAGATCCTGGATCAAGCCACGCACGTGCCTGACCTCTATTGGTATCCACTCCAGCAAGATCTGGAGAGGCTCTCCTTTTGGTTCTAATCTTTAAAAGTCAAATCCAGATCTGATTCGAAAAGCCTTCAAAATAATTGATGAAGGCAACACGCTCATCTGACAAACATGTCATCTTTCTTCCTGATCTTGGTGCCAACACTTTGGATCTTCTTCTAGAATTTTGCCCAACCTATTGGGCATGGAGAAGAGAGAGAATAGGAGGAAGAAGGGGTGTGGAGATAGAGGAGTGGCAGCACTATGGCATGCAAGCAATGGGTGCATTAAAACCCTAGGTACAAAGAGGGGTTTATATGGACCCTACTATATCTTGCAATGCCATATCACTTCGACCAATCATACTGCTCAATTTAATCAGATGTTAATCTGATTGGTGGAGTTATGTCTCTTGATCCAATCAAGTTAGAGATCCCTCAAATTCTCCATAGGTGGTGCCAACAATGGATAAGCACAAATCAGTTGGTGCCTAGGAGTTTGATCCAATCAAAAACCTAGAGTCTTATTCAAATAGGACTCTTCCTTCTCATCCACAAGGGCTGCATGCTTAGAGGGGCATGCACCATCTACACTTGCATGAAAATCTAAGGGGGTGCATGCCCCTAGAAGATCTCTAGGGGGTGCACGCCCAAGGTCCTTCTTTCCTTCATCTGGGTCAACCTTTGACCCACATGTCTTGACAGGAACAGGAAATGGTAGGTGGCGATAGAAATTAGTAGGTGTTGTCTTATTTCCATCTGATGGATTAAGACAATCCTTTTCTGACCTAGACAAGCTTCAGTCAGACAAGGACAAACTCATATAGGATTTTTTGGTGAGTCCATACCAATTTGGCTCAGCCGAAATGAACCAGAAAGACTATAGAAGGAGAAAGTTAGACTCAATCATATACTAGCATGATTTTCTTGAACCTAATTAGATTTAATCCAAATCAATCAAACTGTATTAGCTCGATTGATCACATTTAGATCCAAATCTTTATTTGTGTGATCTAGTTAGGTTCAGTTTCATGTGGTAATGAGATATGTTACGATCTTCATCATCGACATCATTGACATATCTTTCGATAGATCAGAACTTTTTTAGTTCACACAATTAGAATGATCAATCATTAAGACATTCTAATTGCTCTAAAAATCTACCAATGATACCTAACAATATATGGTGACAATCCATCAGAACTGAAAATAAACCTTTTGGTGTAATTACTTGTGTGATTGGGTTCTTCTATCTTGAGCCCTGACAGGATTAGGGTTAAGGTTAACTCATCAAACCCAATATCCATCATATGAGTTAATCATTCAATTCGAGTCTGATGTGAAATCTTAATAAAAATTATTTCTATCATCTTCACACTTCCATAGCCATGGGCTTATGGACTCAAACTCATGATCATCAGGGCTACTCCTCATCTATCGAGGTAGATAGATCTCCTATTGGTGCAATCTAATTCCTATAATAAACATGCTATAGCCAACAAACACCTTAGGATCCTGAATGGCTAGGAGATCGAGTTATAGTGTATTCAAACTATAACACCCTCAAGATGAACTACCTATGCACCTCAGGTCAAAGAACCAAACACACTACTATAGCATCGAACCAGTCATCGATGAGAAGGTAGACTCCCTTATGACTGCTCGAGGTGGTCACGCTCAGTGCTCTCATTCTACAATGAGTATCTATATTCTCGCTCTAGTGTCTCCACACCATAGACTTAAGACTTATCTATCCTAAGAAAGTGATCATACATCAATCTTTCGGATCGATCACCATCCTTGTGATGATCCTGCATTCAGGAGTAGTTTATTAGTTAATTATGAAAATTCATGTCTTAAATTTTTAACTTTTGAAAATATGAATTGTCACTACCATTAACTCAAAAGATGTATCACAGACACTTTAAATATACACTATGATAGAAAATAATTCTCATATTAATTTATAGTCAAAATTATAAAATTGCTCCTAGAAATGTATTATAATGTGTCAGCCAATCTGGCTTTTAAGGCATACATCTAATATCATCATCTCTATTAACTCAATGGATGTATCACAGACACTTTAATACACAAATGTGATAGAAAAAATAATTCTTTTATTAATTATAAGTTAAAATTAT
The DNA here is from genome assembly GCA_006176705.1 of Cocos nucifera. Lineage (NCBI taxonomy): Eukaryota > Viridiplantae > Streptophyta > Magnoliopsida > Arecales > Arecaceae > Cocos > Cocos nucifera. The sequence goes on along the minus strand of QRFJ01002001.1, from coordinate 544,569 downwards.
ACAAATATCTTTAGAAAGTATTTACAAGTGTTGGCCAACCTACCATCTAGGTGCGAGAATTTATGGTGCTTCCAAGCCTTGGGAGGCCATGGAAGGAGTCATGATGATGGTTCTGAAGATTCTAGAGGCTTGGTTGGTGCTTCGAAGATCTGGGACATAAGTTGAAGCAAGAAACCAAAGTCAGAGAATCAAGATTGTAGAAAAAAGATTTTCTATAGGTTAGCTAGCTCAGTCTAAACCTGGGTCGGCTAGTCTCAATGCACAGGCAAAATAGAGAGCTGCACGTTCGAAACTACTAGCACAGCATAGGATTGGGTCGGCTCAATTTCAGATTGAGCCAATCTAGTGGAACTTAGCCGGCTCAGTGCTAAGACTAAGCCGGCTCAATGCGCGGATAGAGTTATGCGAGGGTCTATTTTGGGCTAGGGTCTAGGATGATCCTAGGGATCTTAAGATCTGGTTTGAGAGATCTTAAGATGGTTAACTCATATATGGGTCGGGTCTAGATCCAGAGGATGAGAGCATGAAAGACATGGGTGTACAAGGGCTCGGTGAGTGCTTTCATGTATTGGGTTAGTCGAAAAGTTTTTTGGTCGGGCCTAATGGCTATGTATAAATACATAGGTTGTATTAGGATTTTAAAAGGTTGAAATCAATACAGACATTTTCTCCCTCAACTCTCTTCTTCTCTTCTCTCTAGAGTTGCCACCCTAGGGTTCTTGAAGAAGCTCTAGAGAAGGGGGCATCTCCCTCAAGCGCAAAGAGGAAGGTGCCCCATCACAAATCTAGGTGGAGGATCGGTGGTTTACTGCCCATAGAGAACATCATAGGTTCTTTTAGGTCCATGCTAAAGATCAGGAGCTTCCACAATATGATATCGGTGCTTGAGATGTCAAGGATGATTAGCGTTCAAGCGATATCATGGGTCTACAATTTAGTATCAGAGCTAGGTGATGCCTAAAACATTGTGGATGGCAATATGGTATCAGAGCCTGATGGTGCATGGAAGAAAAGAAAAAATTATACAAGATAAAATCAGAAATCTGCATAAGGATTTCATGGTATGTCTTAAATCTATCTTTGTTATTACTATGGTTTAGCCAACCGAAAGCAGCAGGTTGAAGGTGAAGGTTTAGAGGATTAACAGGAAGGGCTTTTCTCAGGGTGGAAGGATTTGGTGCATGATTTGCTAATCAATCTTGGTGGAAAGGCCGAGGTGTATGATGGTTATGTGATGGCAGAGAGCGCTGGAGTGTTGTAGTAGCATTTCTCTAAAGATGCAGGACTGAGAGAGGCTCGACGATGCAGCAGTTGAGGAAGGTATCTCAGCAGAGAGCATCAGGATTCTCTAGAAAGATGGATAGTGTAGGACTATTGAAGAGAGGTTTTCCAAAGAGTAATGGTTGAAGGAAGGCTGAAGAAGCAACTATACATCCTTCAGTGTTTGGAAGGCGGGATGTAGTCAGAGATGTATTTAGTGGTTCAATTAGAGCATAGATTTACGAAGCCTTGGGAGTGATGGAGATGGATGATCCATGCAGGTCCAGTAGGTTAGGACTGGACGGCTGTAGAGCAGTGTAGAGATGAGTCAAGGAGCGTTAGAGTGCTACAGGAGCGCTATCCTAGAGACACAGGGGTTGAGAGAGGCTCGATGGTCCAATAGTCGAGGAGTGTATCTCAGCAGATGGTGTCAGGGGTTTCTCAGAAAGATCGGGAGTAGGTCTCAGGAGGAGCCAGGAGGTCGCAAGAAGCGTCAGAAGATCTCAGGCAGTTGGAAGTATCATGGATTAGGTTTCTTCTGCAGGGGCATCGGGGAGAGTTATGGTTCAAATGGAGGATGGTTCTCCGGGCGCAACTGAAGCGATGGCTATTGTAGGGGCAGAAGAGAAGGACTAGGATGGAATTTCTTAGGATTCAGTCATTGGATTTCAAAGAGTTGGATGAGCTCTTGGATTTCGGAGGTGCCTGCAGATTGTGGAAGTATCCGAGATAGCTTTGAAGGGATCCATGGAGTGCGGAGGATTCGAAGGTACAGCAATGGTGTTCGAGGTGCAGCAGCAGGCTCAGCAGTGTAGTGTTGAGTGGTTGGCCTCGAGGGACATGATGATAGAGTCATCTTCTGTGGCATCAAATGGACTTCAGATATAGGTGGAGCTCCGAAGAGTTGGCTTCATAATTGGATAGAAATTTGACATGAGTTCAAAGTAGAGGGGTGCGGGAGGATCGATATCCTAGCACCAACGTCGATGATGCAGAATTTTCGATGGAGCGGCATGTGCAAGAGTACAGGCATAGTTCTGAGGAGACCATGTCAGGGCTTGCAGCAAGTGTCGATACAGGAACATTGAGGATTCTCCAGAAAAGTCCAGAAAAAGTGATGTAGCTGCTAAGCAGAAGGGATCCTACAATTCTAGGGTGGTGTTGAGGTGCAAGCCAAGGTCTTCAGCGGTGGAGGCAGTCATCCTAAAGGCCTCAAAGGTGCACAACAGCTAAAGAAGATTGGGGGAGGCAATGTTTGCATAGGTGCTATCGAGTGCGTAGGAATAGTGGAAACGTGCAGGAGGTCATTATCGAGGGGTTTGCTAAGGCTTGGAGCACCAAGATGGAGATTGTGAGGATTTGTGGTGCTTCCAAGCCTTGGGAGGCCATGGGAGTAGTCATGATGATGGCTCCGAGCATTCTAGGGGCCTGATTGATCCTTTGGAGACCTAGGATATAAGGTGATGCAAGAAACCACAGTCGGAGAATCAAGACTGCAGAAAAAGAATTTTCTATAGGTTAGCCGACTCAGTCCAAAACTGGATCGATTAAGTCTTAGTGCATAGGCAAAATAGAGAGCTGTGTGTTCGAGACTGCTAGCATGGCATAGGACTGGATTGGCTCAGTCTGCAGTAAAACTTAGCCAACTTAATGCTGAGACTGAGCCGACTCAGTGCACAGGCAGAGTTATGCGAGGGTCTATTTTGGACTAGGGTGTGGGATGATCCTAGGGGTCTTAAGGCCTAGTTTGAGAGGTCTTAAGGTGGCTAACTCATATATGGGTCGAGTCTAGATCCAGAGGATGAGAGCATGGGAGATATGGGTGTACATGGGCTCGATGAGTGCTTTCATATATTGGGTTAGTCGGAGAGTTTTTTGGTCGGATCTAATGGCTGTGTATAAATACATAGGTTGTATTAGGGTTTTAAAAGGTTGAAATCAATACAGACCTTTTTTTCCTCAACTCTCTTCTCTCTAGAGTTGCCGCCCTAGGGTTCTTGAAGAAGCCCTAGAGAAGGGGGTGTCTCCCTTAAGACCAAAAAGGGAGGCATCCCATTATAGATCCAGATGGAGGATCGATGGTTTATTGCCCATAGAGAATGTTGCAGGTTCTTTCAGGTCCATGCTAAAGATCAAGAGCTTCCACAACATGATATCGGTGCTTGTGATGTCAAGAATGATTGGCGTTCGAGCGATATCATGGGTCTACAATTTGGTATCAGAGCTACATGATGCCTGGAACGTTGTGGACAATAATACTAGGGCACACATCTAACAAACTTCTACTTGACCTAAAACCAATTGGCTACAAATCTAAGTCCCATCTTCTTAAGGTAGGCTTCGATCTTCTATTGGCCTAAAGGCTTCGTTGGTGGGTCAGTAGCATTGTCTGTGATGTCAACTCTCTTAACCTCGACGTATCCCTTCTCGAGATAATCATGGATGATGTGGAACCACCACTTAATGTGCTTGGACTTTACATGAGACCTCGGCTCCTTAGCTAGGGCTATGTGCTATTATTATCATAGCACAGAGGGGATGGCATCTAATGGCATCATTCTAAGCTCTGTAATGAACTTCTTAAACTAGAGTGCTTTCTTTACAGCTTTCAAAATAGCAATATACTCTACTTCCATAGTGGAGTCAGCTATCACTATTTATTTAGAACTCTTCTAGCTTACAGCACCATCATTGCACAGGAATAGATTTCTAGATGTCGACTTTCAATCATTTATGTCGGACATAAAGTCTGAGTCTATATACCTCAGGACCTAGAGTTCTCTGATACCAAATACCAAAAATATAGCCTTAGTCCTTATTAAGTACTTATGGACATATTTCATAGAAGTCTAATGCCCTTCACCTAGATTCAACTGATACCTAGTTGTGACACTCACAGCATAGATGATGTCAAGTCGTGTACATACCATGGCATACACGAGACTCCCTATTATTGAAGTATAAGGGATCTTGCTCATCCGTTCAATCTCTTCTGGTGTATCGGGGTACATCTTCTTGGAGAGATGAATATGATGTCTGAAGGGCACGAGTTTTCTCTTGGAGTTCTCCATGCTGAACCTCTTCAGCACCTCCTTTATATACATCTTCTATGAGAAACTCAGCATTCTCTTTGGTCTATCTTTATAGATCTTAATCCCCAAAATGAAGGATGCCTTCCTTAAATCTTTCATAGAAAACTCCTTAGATAACCACACCTTGATCGAGGTCAACATGAGAATGTCATTCTCAATTAAGAGGATGTCATCCACGTATAATACAAGAAAGACAATAGCATTCCCACTGATCTTTTTGAACACATAAGGTTCCTCCTCATTCAAGATGAAATCAAATAATTTGATTACATCATTAAAATGAGTATTTCAATACCGACATGCCTGCTTAAGTCTATAGATGGATCTTTGTAGCTTGTAGACCTTATGATCACCATCACTGAAAGTAAAACTAAGTAGCTATTCTAAATAGATATTGTTGACGTAGAAACTGATCGTCATCGGAGTTCGCTGGAGTGGAGGCCGATGAGGTCGCCGTCGGGGACCTGTAAAACAAAGTCCCATCCGGAGCCGGTGGGGGGGTGGCTCCGGCAGGACCCTCCGACGATCAAGTCAGCTCTGGCCAATAGGAATGGAGTGCTTGGAATGAGTTTTGAAGCTTGGAGAAGAAGAGGAGAGCTTAGAGATCAGAGTTCAGAGATTAGCGTATCTGGAGGATCCTTTTTATAGCGGAGCTTGATGGTGACAGCTGTAGCCGCATGCTGGCGGGCCGCTCGAGGTTCAACGGAGTCAGTCTCACGAAAAGGTGCCGTCTGCGGTGGGTTGATGGTGACAGCCATCGCCGCCTGATAGCGGATCGCTATCGCTTGCGGTGGACTGATGGTGATGGCTGTAGAGCCAGCCGAATGAAGGGTTGAAGGCCTTCGTTATGTGCCCATTTCGGAGGAGTTCGGACTCTCGAAGAGGAAGCTTGAAAAGAGTTTGGCTCCCATAGGTGTCTGGCTGGAGGTATGCAGCTAAGGCTTGGCCATTGGGGAGTTTAGTAGGAGCTCGATTGATCGAAGGGGGTGTCAAGGAGGAGTCTGACTCCTGAAGAAGTCCGTTCGAAGGGTGTCTGGGGTGTATCCAGCTTTCGAAGAAGTCCGTCCAAAGGATGTCTGGGATGAGTCCAGCTCCCGAAGAAATCCAGTTGGAGAGAAAGCTTGGAGGGAGTTCGGCTCCCACAAGCGTCTGGCTGTAATGACACAGAGAGAGTTTGGCTCTTGTGGGAGTCTGACTGAAGCTCGGTGGTTGAGTTCGGCTAGAGCCCGGCTGCTGGGAGTCCAAGGAACTCGACCGCTAAGTAGCTCGGCCGACTAAAGGGGTTCGGTCCTGACGTTGGGAGTCTGAAGGAGCTCGGCGGCCGGGGAGTCAGAAGGAGCTCGGCCGCTAAGTAGTATGATTGATCGAACAGGTTCGAAGAAGCTCGGTGGCTGAGTCCGAAGGAGCTCGGCAGCTAAGTAGTTCGGTCGGTTGAACGGGTTAGAAGAAGCTTGGCCACTGGGGGTTCGGCTGAAGCCCATCTGCTGAAGCTCTTCTATGGCTACTAGTCGTATTAGGCTGAGCATCGAACTAGACTTTGGTGGGAGCGGGATTTATCCCCAACACTAGCCCCCCCACTTTTGAGTTTGAAACTCGAATGAAGGGAGTGTAGAAAAGGCGACTGCCGAAGTCTTCCTCTGAGCCCCGTGCTGGTCTAGGTCGAAGCTCGAGGGAGATCTCATCTCCAGCTAAAGTTGATATCGAAGTTGAAGCCCGAGGAAGATCCCTTATCCAACTGAGGTTGAGGGAGGCTTCGTTCGCTGTGATCGAAGTTGGAGGTTGAGCTCCTTGGGACGATATTATCTCCTTCAGTCGAGGTCGATGCGGGCGCTTGGGAGAGATCTGATCTCATGATGAGATCGTCTCCAATCTTATCTCTGGCCGAAGTGGAAGTTGAAGCTCTCCAGTCGAGGTTGACACGATCGCTCAGGAGAGATCCTACCTCCAACCGAGGTCGAAGTTGAAGCTCTCTAGCCGAGGTTGACACGATCGCTTGGAGAGAGATCCCATCTCTAGCCAAGGTCGAAGTTGAAGCTCTCCAGTCGAGGTTGACACGGTCGCTCGGGAGAGATTCTATCTCTAGCCGAGGTCGAAGTTGAAGCTCTCCAGCCGAGGTTGACACGGTCGCTCGAGAGAGATCCTATCTCTAGCCGAGGTTGAAGTTGAAGCTCTCCAGTCGAGGTTGACACGGTCGCTCGAAAGAGATCCTACCTCCAACTGAGGTCAAAGTTGATGCAGACGCTCGCATTAGGATGAGGTTCTCCTCCTATTCCAAACTTCGACCTTGCTCGCGTAAGGACGAGGTTCTCCTCCTATTCTTAATGGGCTATGGGGGCACCTTCGGACCATCATCCGTCTCCCCCTATCTCGTCTAAGGTGAACGAGGCCTTCGGCTTTGCTCGTGTTAGGATGAGGATCTCCTCTTGTTCCTAACGAGCTGTGGGGCCATATACGGATTGTCGTCCGTGCCTCTCCCTCCATCTCGTCCTTTGTGAACGAGTCCTTCGACTTTGCTCACGTTAGAACGAGGTTCTCCTCCTATTTCTTATGGGCTGTGGGGGCACATTCGGACCGTCATCCATCTCCCCCCATCTCGTCTAAGGTGAACAAGGCCTTCGACTTTGATCACGTTAGGACGAGGTCCTCCTCCTATTCCTAATGGACTGTGGGGGCACATGCGGACCATCGTTCGAGCCTCTCCCCCCATCTCGTCTAAGGTGAATGAGGCCTTCGACTTTGCTCGCATTAGGACGAGGTTCTCCTCCTATTCCTAATGGGCTGTGGGGGCACACTCGGACCGTCGTTCGTCTCCCCCCATCTCATCTAAGGTGAACGAGGCCTTCGACTTTGCTCGCATTAGGATGAGGTCCTCCTCCTATTCCTAACGGGCTGTGGGGGCACATGCGGACCGTCGTCTGAGCCTTTCCCCCCATCTCATCTAAGGTGAACGAGGCCTTCGACTTTGCTCACGTTAGGATGAGGTTCTCCTCCTATTCTTAATGGGCTGTAGGGGCACATTCGGACCGTAGTCCATCTCCCCCCATCTCGTCTAAGGTGAACGAGGCCTTCGACTTTGCTCGCATTAGGATGAGGTCCTCCTGTTCCTAACAGGCTGTGGGGGCACATGCGGACCATCGTCCGAGCCTCTCCCCCATCTAGTCTAAGGTGAATGAGGCCTTCGACTTTGCTCGCATTTGGACGAGGTTCTCCTCCTGTTCCTAATGGGCTGTGGGGGCACATTCGGACCGTCGTCTGTCTCCCTCCATCTCATCTAAGGTGAACGAGGCCTTCGACTTTGCTCGCGTTAGGATGAGGTCCTCCTCTTGTTCCTAACCGACTGTGGGGGCACATGCGGACTGTCATCCGAGCCTCTCCCCCATCTCATCTAAGGTGAATGAGGCCTTTGACTTTGCTCACGTTAGGACGAGGTTCTCCTCCTATTCCTAATGGGCTGTGGGGGCACATGTGGACCGTCGTCCGAGCCTCTCCCCCCATCTCGTCTAAGGTGAATGAGGCCTTCGACTTTGGAAAGGTCTTATTTTCTGCGGTCGATGTTGACCCGGGGGAGATCTTATCTCCTACAGCAAGGTTTAGAGGTCTTTGACATGCTCATGTTAGGATGAGGTTCTCCTCCTATTTCTTGCTGGCTAATTTTGCTCATTTCTTTCCTGCCATGACGTAATCCTTGTGTCAGAAATCAATAATGCAGAGCAAAGGAGTTTTTGAAGGAAGTCTACTGATAATACATCCTTAGATTTTCTGAGTTCCACGGTTGGGGAAGCACTATCCCTTCGAGTTTCTTCAGACGATAAGTTTCGGGTCGGACGACCTCCATCACCTCATACGGGCCTTCCCAGTTTGGGGCGAGCTTCCTTGACTCTGAGGCTGATGTCAATGGCTCGTTGGAGTACTAAGTCCCCCACTCTGAACGTCTTATTTTTAACCCTAGAGTTATAGTACTGAGCCACCTTCTATTTGTAGGCTGCCATCCGGACGCGGACTTCCTCCCTTTTTTCTTTCAGAAGGTCGAGGTTGACTCTGAGGTCCTAGGGGTTGTGCCGCTCGCTGAAGCCCACGACTCGTGCAGATGGGAGTTTAAGCTCGATCGGGATAACCGCCTCAGTACCGAAGGCCAAAGCGAAGGGTGTTTCTCCAGTTGGCACCCTCTGGGTAGTTCGGTATGCCCAAAGGACATGGTAGAGTTCGTCCACCTAGGCTCCTTTTTTCCTATCGAGTCTTGCTTTGATTCCTTGCAATAGGATTTGGTTGGTTATCTCAGCTTCCCCATTGGCCTGCAGGTGAGCCACCGATGTGAAGCGGTGGGAGATGTTTAGTCCTTCATAGAACTCGACGAACCTTGCCCCAGTGAACTATCGCCCATTGTCGGTTATGAGGATTCGGGGTTGGCCGAACTGGTAGACTAGTGACTTCCAGACGAAGTCCTGCACCTTGACCTCGGTAATCTTCATGAGTGGTTCGGCTTCGACCCACTTGGTGAAGTAGTCGATCGCGACCAGGAGGAACTTCCGCTGCCCAGACACCATTGGGAAGGGGCTGAGTATATCCATTTCCCACTATGCAAATGGCCAGGGTGAGCTGAGTGGAGTGAGTTCGGATGCCGGCTACCTCTGCACGTTGGCGTTCTTCTTACAGCGGTCGCACCTCTTTACATATTCCATGGAATCGTGAAATAAAGTTGGCCAGTAGTACCCCTACCAGAGTAGTTTTTGCGATAGGGACCTGGCTCCTACGTGACTTCCGCAGAGTCCTTTGTGCACATCCCATAGCACGAGATCGGCCTCTGAAGGTCGGAGACATCTCAGCAATAAGAGGGAGTACGACCTCTTATACAACCTGCCTTCATATAAGACGTAGCGGGAGGTCTGATTTCTGAGCTTTCAAGCATCCTTTCGATCGTGGGGAAGGACCCCCTCTTGAAGGTAGGCGATCAATGGGTCGATCCAGCTGGGCTCGAACTTTATCTGCAGGATGGCCTGAGATTCCTCTGTGGTCAGGCACTTCAAAGTTTCCAAAAATACTTCTTTGGACAGTTCGGCCGACGTTGAAGCGGCCAACTTGGAGAGAAGATCGGCTCTTGCATTTTTCGCCCTCGAGATGTGCTGAATGTCGAAACTGTCGAAGGTCGGGATCAAACTCTTCACTTTCCCAAGGTACCTCACCATGCTTTCCTTCCGTGCCTCATAGCCGCCGCCAACTTGACCAACCACTAACTGAAAATCGCTGTAGACTCAAAGCCGATCTATTTTTAATTTTCTTGCCATCTTTAATCCGACGATTAGCGCTTCGTACTCAGCCACATTGTTGGTCGTGGGGAACTTAAGATGCAGCACGTACTCGACGACGACTCCTTCGGGGTTGACCAAGACCAGCCCCGCACCAGCTCCAGTGGAGTTGGACAAACCATCCACATATAGAGCCCAGGAATCTTTGGAGAGGTCGACGCTCTCTTCGGGGAGATTCGATTGTGACAGCTCGGCTTCGTCAAAGTTCAGCCTCGCTCTGATGCCGATCCTGCTTGATTCAAGCTCGACTTCAACTGAAATGGTGCATTCTAGCACAAAATCCGCCAGTATCTGGGCTTTGACCGATGGCCTGGGCCGGTAGTTGATGTCAAACTCTATGAGCTTGATTGCCCATTTTACGATTCTTCCGGAAGCGTCTGCTCGGTGAAGAACTACTCTTATTGGTTGGTCCGTGAGGACCATTATGGTGTGCTCCTGAAAGTAAGGTCAGAGCCTCCTGGCAGCAATTAGAAGACAATAAGTTAGTTTTTCTAACCTAGAGTACCTGGTCTCTGCATCCCTTAAGACTCGGCTCACGTAGTAGACCGATCGCTGCATCTTTGCTTTTTCCCTAACCAGGACTGCCGCCAGGGCCACCGGGTAGACAACAAGATATAGGAATAATTCTTCCCCGGTCTCAGGCTTTGCCAGCAGTGGGTGCGTGCTGAGGTAGTTTTTGAGCTCCTCGAATGCCTGTTGGCACTCCGCCATCCAGCAGAAGTCCTTCGGTCGCCTGAGAACCTCGAAGAAGGGCATGCATCGTTCGGCCAACCTTGAGATGAAGCAATTTAGGGACTCCACCTTCCCGGCTAGGCGTTGAACTTCCTTGATTGTCTTTGGAATGGTCATTTCTCGAATGGCTCGGATTTTCTAGGGGTTTGCCTCGATTCCATGCCTTGACACCATGAACCCAAGAAATTTTTTGGAGGTCACACCAAAGGTCCATTTGGTTGGGTTCAGCTTTATCTTGTGCTTCCTAAGTTCACCGAAGGTCTCTTCAAGGTCGGCCAGGTGGTCTGTTGAAGCTCGGCTTTTGATGAGCATATCATCTACATACACCTCCATGTTGTGGCCGATCTGCTTCTTGAAGATGTTATTAACCAAATGCTGGTATGTAGCCCCTGCATTCTTGAGTCTAAAAGGCATGACCCTGTAGCAATAAAGACCTCGGTCCGTAATGAAGGCGGTCTTCTCTTCGTCCTCGGGTGCCATGCGTATCTGGTTGTAACCAGAAAAGGCATCCATGAAGGTGAGGAGCTCATGGCCCAAGGTTGCATCCACCAGCTGGTCAATCTTGGGTAGGGGGTAGCTGTCCTTTAGGTAGGCCTTGTTCAGCTTCTTGAAGATGACGCACATCCTCCACTTGTTATTCGCTTTCTTGACAAGAACCATGTTCGAGATCCAGGTCGGATAGTTAACCTCCCAGATGAATCTATCTTTGAGGAACTTGTCTACTTCTTCAGCGATCGCTTTCTGCCATTCTGGGGCATGGTGGCGCAGCTTTTCTCTTATCGACCGGTGCCTCGGATCGATGGCCAACTAATGTTCCATAACCTCGACATCAATCCCCGGCATATCCACTGGGGTCCAAGCGAAGACGTCCGCATTTCTTCTGAGGAAAGCGACGAGCTACTCCCGAACCTCGACCGCCAAGTTGGAGCCGATCTGCACCACGTGCTCCGAGTTTCCATCATTCAAGGGCACAGAGACGAGGTCCTCCACAAGCTTGCCTCGCTTCTCAGTGAGGTCATCGCGGATGTCCAGTCCGTCAACAAGATAAGGGTCGGGCCGATCTTCCTTATGCAGGGCGATCGAGTAGCAGTGCCTCATCAAAGCCTAGTCTCCTCTGACTTCTCCGACCCCGTGACTCATCGAGAACTTCATCTTCAAATAATAGGTTGACACTACCGCCCAGAGTGCATTTAGACCAGATTGGCCAAGGATCGCGTTGTAGGCGGATGGGGTCCTTACGACTAGGAAGTCGACCCAAGCTTTGGCCAGCTTCAGGCATTGCCCTGCCGCTACGGTCAATATTATTATGCCTTCGATTGGTACGGCATTGCCAGCAAACCCTACCAGTGGGAAATTCATCAGCCACAAGCGATCATCGGACAGAGACATTTTTTAGAAGGTATCGTAAAACAACACGTCGGCCAAGCTTCCATTATCTACCAAAATGCGGCGTACATCATAGTCAGCAATATTCAAAGAAATTACAACCATGTCATTGTTTGAAAATTGGATTCCCTGACCGTCCTCCTCGGTGAAGGCCACGGGCTCCATGATCCTCTGGTTCTTCATCGATCCTCTGGATCCGCTGGTCTTCCCTTGCTGAGGTCCTCCTAAGATAATATTGATGACACCAAGGGGAAACCGATCTTCTTGCTGGTCTTCCCCACCTGGTGGTAACACTCTCGACCGATCTTCCTTCTCCTTAGGCCGCCTTTGCAGAAATTGGCTAAGTCTGCCTCGCTTGACAAGCTCTTCGATCTCGTTCTGGAGTTGGATGCACTCCTCAATGTCATGATCGTGGTCACGATGGTAAAGGCAGAATTTATTGGGATTGCGCTTACTAGGATGGGAACGCATTCTCTCCGATCTGGAAAGTCGCTCTCGGATCTCCATCAGTACTTAAGTCTTCAGGGCATTAAGGGGAGCGTAGTTATGAAATCATCATCGTCGGAGAGAACTTCGGCGCTGGGGGGAACCTCGGCATGCCCTTCCGTCAGGGCTTCTTCGCCTCCAAGCTTGAGGGGGAGTTCGGGCTTGCCCACGATCCGGGGGAGTCCAAGAACGTGGTCGAGCTTCAGTCTGCTTTCTTTCTTCGACGGGCCTGCCTGGCCCACCGATTCGCCGCCTACCACTGGCTTCATCGTCCTTAGCCTTGAAGGCCTCCTCTGCTCGGGCATAACTTTCGGCCTGAGCCAGCATGTCGTTAAAGTCCTTAGGATACTTCTTTTTCAGGGAGAACAGTAGGTCGTTCTTCTGAAGGCCGCCCTTGAGAGCGGCCATGGCGACTGACTGGTCCAGGTTTCGGACCTCCAGTGCAGCAGCATTAAATCAGATGACGTAAGCCCAGATGGGTTGCCCCTCCTTCTGCCTGATGACCATTAAGAAATCCGAACCTCGGTGTGGACGTCGACTACTAACGAAGTGGGCCACGAACTGTTGACTCATCTGGTCAAACGACAAGATGGTACTCGGCTTGAGCGCCAAGTACCAGTTCTTGGCGGCCCCTTTAAGGGTAGAGGGAAAAGCCTGGTACAGGATAGCGTCTGACGTGCCATGGAGCAGCATTATTGTCCGAAAGGCTTCCAAGTGGTCGACCGGATCGGTGGTCCCATCGTAGCTCTCGAACTACGGGAGCTTGAAGTTTGGCGGGACCGATTCCTGCATGATTTTTTATGAAAAAGGAGGGTCAGTGCAGATGTCATTATCGCATGACGAGTGAGTGTGATGGAGTTCTTTGATTCGTCGGCTCATTTCTAAGAGCCTTTGATCCAGGAGATCTTCGTGGTCTCTGATCTCCAAGATCTTCTTGTCGAATGGGTGTGAAGCTTCACCCTGGGTCGAGCCACGGTCCGAGCAGGGGCTCTCCCTCCATTGCCTTCCTCTTCCAGGGATTGGAGGTTGGGTAGCCCATGTCGATCACCCCTGGACTGGACCACGTGGCTCTGGAGAATCCCACACCGATTGAGCCGGTACTGGGGTCTGCTGGTGCATGGCTTGCATCGCCTGCACTACCTCCATGAGACCACGAACCTGTTGGACGAGTAGGTTGAACTATTCCACGTCCACCATAGCTATAGAGCGAGCCTGGGTCGCCAGGGCTGCAGCGAGAGCGGACGGATCCAAATGGGATCGGGCCGCGGAGGCCGTCGATCGTCGGGTCGAGGCTCTCCTGGGGGCATCTTTTTTTGGAAAGAAATTCGAAAGAGGAAGAAGAGAGATCTCTGGAGTGGGAAGAGAGAAATCGTCGCCAAGCACTCCTTTAAGAACAAGGGAACCTCAGCTCCTTTTAAGAGAGAAATCATCGTCGGGCCCTTCCTCTAGCGCCAATCTATTGACGCAGAAACTGGTCATCATCGGACTCCGCTGGAGTGGAGGTCGATGAGGTCGCCGTCGGGGACCTGCAAAATAAAGTCCCGTCCGGAGCTGGTGGGGGGGTGGCTCTGGCAGGACCCTCCGATGATTAAGTCAGCTTCGAAACTCATTCCGAGCACTCCATTCCTGTTGGCCAAAGCTGACTTGATCATCGGAGGGTCCTGTCGGAGCCACACCCCCCCCACCAGCTCTGGACGGGACTTTATTTTGCAGGTCCCCGACGGCGACCTCATCGACCTCCGACGATGATCAGTTTCTACGTCAACAGATATCTTTCTTAAGATATTTAGAAATGCCATTTTCACGTCTATCTATCATATTTCGTAATCAAAATATGCTGCAATAGAAAGTAATGTGCGGATGGATTTTAGAATGGCCATCAGCAAGAAGGTATCCTTATAGTCCATGCCTTCACACTGACTATACCCTTTCACCAGTAATCTAGCTTTGAATGCCTCTACATTCTCATCTGTACCAATCTTTCTCTTAAAGATCTATTACACCGAATAGGTACAATACCTTCATATGGATCTACCAAGGACAAGACTTGGTTCGAGCATATAAAGTCAATTTCTAAGTTCATTGCCTCTTGCCATTTCTTAGAGTCGATATCTAATATCGCCTTATCATAGGTTTGGGATCATCTCCATGAACCCTATTTTTTGTGAGAAATATTTCTTCTACATCCTTTGAAATAACACCTAAGTATCTCTTAGGAGAACGAAAAATCTTATTTGACCTACGACGTGGAGGTGGTAGTTTATGGATTGGCTCAGACTGATCAAGCTCCTTAGGTTTCTTAGCTTATTGCTCTTTGGAGACTTTCTCCTTGAACCTAATTTATCTTTTAATTTTGCCATCTTGAGCAAACTATTTTTTAAGAAATATGGCATGTCGACTCACAATCACATTATGGTCTTATGGAAGATAGAAATAATATCCTAATAATTCTTTAGGATATCCAATGAATCGAGCTCTAAGAGACCTAGATTCTAACTTGTCTATCTGTTATCTCTTGACATAAGCCGGACAACCCCAAATCCTGAGATGACTCAGGCTTGGCTTCTTATTATGCCATATCTCATACGGTGTGTTAGGAATGATTTTAAATAGAATCCTATTCAGTATATAAATTAAAATTAGCAGACTATGTCCTCGAATAAATTCAGAAAGATTCATGAAGCTAATCATGGATCGGATCATATCTAATAGGATCTGGTTACTCCATTCTAAAATCCCATGAAGTTGATGCATTCTAGATAGAGTCCATTGTAAGACTGCTATTCTCCTTGAGATAGTCCAAAAACTCTGGACTAAGGTATTCGCCTCCTCGATCTGATCGAAGAATCTTAATGAGCTTTTTGGTTTATTTTTCCACTTAATATTTGAATTTTTTGAACTTTTCAAAAGCTTTAGATTTTATCGCATCAGATATATATACCTATACTAAGATAAATCATCAATAAAGATAATGAAGTAGACAAACTAGCCTTTAGATGGCACATCAAATGGGCCGCAGACATCTATATTGTTAGATATATGTGCCCTAGAAGCCAGAATTGGCTGACACTTGTAATACACTTCTAGGGGCAAAATTGTAATTTTGACTATAATTAATGAAATGGGTTATTTTCTATCACACATGTGTATTTAGTGTCTGTGATACATCCTTTGAGTTAATGGTAATGATAATTCATATTTTCAAGAGTTGAAAATTTAAGACATGAATAATCATTATTAACTCATAAACAGCTCCCGACCATAGGATCATCACGAGGATGGTGATTGATCCAGAAGATTGGTGTACGATCGCTTCTCTTTAGTAGATGAGTCTTGAGTCTACGGTGTGGAGACACCGAAGCGAGAGTACAGGTACTCGTTAGAGAACGAGGGCACTGAGCGTGACCACCTCGAGTAGTCATTAGGAAGTCTACCTTCTCGTCAATGACTGACTCGATGCTGCAGTAGTGTGTCTGGTTCTTTGACCTGAGATGCATCGGCAGTTCACCTTGAGGGTGTTATAGTTTGACTACACCATTACTCGGTCTCCTAGCCATATGGAACCCTGAGGTGTATGTTGGCTATAGACATGTTCATTGTAGGAACTGGATTGCATCAAGATGGGAATCTATCTACCTCGGTGGTAGAGGAGTAGCCCTATGATGATCATGAGAATCAAGTCCAGAAATCCATGGCCATGGTAGAGTGAAATAATAGAAAGAGTTTCTATTTAGATTTTCACATTGGACTCGAATCGAATGATTACATCATATGACAGAGACTAGGGTTTGACGAGTTTACCTTAACCCTAATCTGATCGGGGCTCAAGATAGAAGAACTTAATCACACAGGTAGCTGCACCAAGAGGTTCGCATTCAGCTCTGATGGGTTGCCACCATATACTGCTAGGTGTCACTGGTGGATTTTGGGAGCAATTAGAATGATTTAGATGATCGATCATTCTAGCTGTTCGAATCAGAAGAGTTCTGATCCATCGAAAGGAGTTTCGATGATGTCGATGATAGAGATCATGACATATCCCATTACCATACAGAACTGAACCTAACTGGGTCACACAAACAAGGGTTTGAATCTGGTGATCATCAATTGAACTGATCTAGTTCAATTGATCTGAATGAGATTCAATTAGGTTCAAGGAAATCGTGCTAGCACTCGATTGAACCTAACGTTCTTCTTTTACTATCATAAATAAGTTGTCCTGACTGAGCCAAAGGAGTTTGTGCTCAATCAGAGGCCTTCATATGGTCTGACTGGAGGTTGTCCAAGTCAGAATAAGGTTGTCTTATTTGTAAGACATTACCTGCCATTTTTGGTCACCTGCCATTTCTTGTTCTTTGACTTTGGTCAAAAGTCTACCTTTGACTGGTCAAACGTTGACCATTGACCCTTTGACTTTTGACCACATGTCATGCACCTATTGGAGAGCTGGTGGGGGCCTGTCCCCCTGCCAGAACCTGGCAAGGAGAAGGGCGCACGCCAAGGGTGGCGTGAGCCCAAGTAGGAGGCGCCTAGGAGTCCTTGTTGGACAAGGACTCCACCTCCCTTTTGGATTCCAATTAGAGTTCTACCTAAGAATCCAACTTTGACTGGTCTTAGGCGCCCTCTAAGGAGGAATCCAGGGGACTCTATTCCCACCAATCAGATTTAGATCTGATTTCACAAAGGGTTGTGATTGGTTGAGAGGAAGAGGAGTTGGATCACAAGAGGTCTATAAATAAGACCCTGCGCCCAACCCTAACACTAATGCAATTCAATTGAGAAACCCCACATCCCAAGGCTGCCTCTCCCCTCCTTCTCCATGCCATAGTCTCTTCTCCCCTTGCTCTCCACATCCAAAAGGTGTTTTGGATTTAGGTTGGTGCGATTCAGATCAAGGAAAGGCGATCAAAAGCAAGAAGGCTGCGCTGCTGCAAAAGGACGACTGCTGATCTTCAAAAGAGTTTTGAAGATCCTCCAGATCAGATCCAGATCTGAATTTTTGGAGGTATGATAGAGAAGAAGAGGATCTCCAGATCCAACCCGAGTGGATACCGGTAGAGGCCAGGCGCTTGCGTGGCTAGATCCAGAACCTTCCACTGCAATCAGGATCATCAACAGGGTAATAGGATTACCCAAATCAGGTAAATTAAATTTGATTTAATTTATCTTATTTTATTTTATTTATTAAAATAATAAGAATCAGATCTAAAATATATCAGATCTGATTGAGATCAAAGAAAAAAATTTTTGAAATATATCTCTTGATCTGATCAGATCTGAACGAACCTGGACCGAAAAATCAGGATTTCCCTTCAACTGGTATCAGAGCCATGGTTCTAAAATTATTTAGATCTGAATTTTAAATTTATTTTAATTAGAAAAATAAAGTGATTTTAGATGTCACATGAGATGTGATCAGATCTGAAATCAGAAAAAATTAAAATTAAATGATTTGGATCTAAGATTAGAAGAATATGCATGACTAGTTCTAGAAATAGAATAGTTCTATAGAATAGTCTTGCATGTTTTGAATTTAATCTGATTAAATCATATTTTAGATCTATTTATTTACTATTTTTTGATATTATAAGTGTTTATAATAACATCTAAAAAATAGCAAATAAAAATTATTTAATTTTAAATATCATATGAGATATGATTGATGCATGTCTAGACTAGTTGTAGAATAGTTCTACATAATTATCTAGATTAGAATTTATTTTGATTAGATCAATTTAAATCTAATTTTTTAGATTATTATGAGATAATTTAGATCTGAAAAATATGCATGATTTGATACATGAGATGTATGCAAAATATGCCATGATTAGATCTAATTTGTATATGAGATATATGATATAGATCTAAAACTGTTTTGTAGTATTGAATGTTCCTGATTAAGGCGTTCCTCTTGGCCGTCCGGTCATAAGAATGAAGAAGGGTTTAAAGGCCCTCTCTTCCCATTCGATGGGGTGTTCTTATGATGTGTAGGGGTGCTGCGTGTTCGTCCTTAATCAGAAACCCAAAACTTACTTTCTGCAAAACCCTAGATCCTGAAACCCTAGGATTTATTGTGCATATTTTGTTTATGAACCCTACTTAATTAAGAAATTAAGATTATGGAAATATTAATTAGGTCTAAAATTGAGAATTTTAGATCTAAGACATATTCATAATACTGGGTTCGGGCTTGGGTAGCTCAATTAGGTCTAAGCGGTTGATCAAACCGAATCAAGAGTTGGTTAGATGGGATCAACAATGCTTAAATTGACCAGCCTAATAGGATTAAGTCTGGGTCAAGATCGAGTCACGATCAAGCAAGACCTAATTAGGCTCAGAGGTTAGAGTCTGGATTGTAGGCTAACCCAATTGGTTCTGGCTCAATAATTTGGTGTCTAAGGTAAGTTTGGCACATACGACCGACTGGTTTTTAATTGGAAGCTACTCGACCTGAATGCGTTCTTGTACGAGTTAATGGCATATTCCTTCCACCGGTCTCACTTACCTGGCCATATCTGTTGACACAGTTCTGATCTGAGGTGGTCAATAATCCGAGCTAACCCATGCCACTAGGTTAGTCATAATTGTTATGACTATGACAAGTCTAGTTTAATGAGACCTGAATCAATTCTCCCTAAGAAAAGATTAAGTCTGAGGTCTTCCACCATTGTAGATGTGCGGGCCCTTCCCAGGGTTGATTGTTCTCGGCTGGATACAGTGGCTCAGTTGCACCGGGAAAGATGCAACCATGTCTATTAGGCATTGGATGCTATGGGCTGGAGGATGAGTTGGGCTCAATATTTTGGATACGGTGAGAGACTCAATTAGGAATCCAGTCTATGCAAATGGTGGGTCTGACTTAACTAAGGAGTGGATCAATATTTTGGATACGGTGAGATTCATGAATTAGAGACCAAGTTTGGGTGCACCATGATTAGAGAATCATTGAACAAGAGTTGTTCACTCATTGGCTAACCCATCACCAATAACTGTTAGGTGAGGTGATGAGTCAGTTGGTGAGACCGCACCACCCACTAGAAATCATTAATCATGGAGATTTTTGCATCTCTACAGAGGGAGTGTAGGGATCCAAGAAAATAGTGGGAGCTAATTTATTTAAAAATAAAATTTCTAAATAAATTGGTCAAGTCATAATTACAGTATCTAACTAGAATCTTTGACTCTCTATAGAAAAATGTCTGCGTCCAACCCATTAGCACGTATCCTGGACACACATAGACTGACCGGACCCAATTATAAAGATTGGCTCAGGAACTACAAAATTATTTTGGGTTTCGAGAAGTTAACCCATGTATTGGACCAGGACCCTCCCACCTTACCAGCCCGTCCATCCACTGAACAGAGAGCATCTCTGGAAAAATGGATAGACGAAGATAATAAGGCCAGATATTACATGTTGGGCTCGATGTCTGATGAGCTCCAGCGCCAACATGAAGATATCGGGACTGCTCGCCAAATGTTGGCTCACCTGCAGGAGATGTTTGGTGAACAGAGTCGCGCAGCCAAGTATCAAGTCACGAAATGACTTTTTAAGGCTAAGATGCGTGATGGGCAGTCAGTCCAAGATCACTGTCTGATGATGATCAAGGACATGGAAGAGCTTGAGAAGCTCGGTGTGAAGTTAGACTTGGATCTGCAGAATGATATTATTCTGCAATCCTTGACTGATGCATATGGGCAATTCATCATGAATTACCACATGCATAAACTTCAAAATTCCTTGGCCGAATTAATGAATATGCTGGTCACGCTGAGCTTTCTATGAAAGGTTCTAAAGGCTCAGTTCTTGCTATGGAATGGACTTCTTCCAAAAGAAAGTCTTATGGAAAGAAAAAGAAGTCTGTGAAAAAGCAGAAGGTGGAAGGAGCAAAGAAGAAGAAGGCAGAGCCGAAGAAGAAAGGCCGATGTCAAAGGAAAGTGTTTCCATTGCAACAGCGACGGCCATTGGAAGCGGAACTGCCCTACTTACCTGGCCACCCTGAAGAACAAGAAGGAAGGTCCTTCTGGAGGTATGCTCGTTATTGAGTCTAACCTTACGGTTTCTTCTGCATCCAGTTGGGTGCTTGACTCTGGTTCTAGTGCTCATCTGTGCACTTCCATGCAGGGTCTTGAGGATAGCAGGAGGCTGAGGGATGGAGACATGATCCTACGCATCGGTAATGGAGCAAGAGTTGCTGCAGTAGCCGTGGGAACATACCCTCTTCGATTACCATCTGGTTTAGACTTAGTTTTGAAAGACTGTTATTATGTGCCTGCAGCTAGCAGGAATTTGATTTCTGTTTCATGCTTAGCACTAGAAGGCTATGTGATTACCTTCTTTAAGGACCATTGTAACATTCTTTATGAAAGAAATAAAATTGCAAATGGTTTCCTTATTAATGGTCTTTATCAGCTACATATTGATGTACCTATTCTAACTATCGAGCAAAACGTGAATGCCAAACGACCTAGGGATAGTCCAAATGATAGATATCTATGGCACCTGAGATTAGGTCATATAGCAGAAGATAGGATCAACAAATTGGAGAAAAATGGGCTATTGAGTCCATTGACTTTCGAGTCATATCCAACTTGTGAATCTTGTCTTCAAGGCAAAATGACTAAACTCCCTTTTGTAGGACATGGGGAGAGGGCCACAGATCTCCTTGCCCTAGTACATACTGATGTGTGCGGCCCATTTGATGTGCCGGCTAGAGGCAATTTTGTCTACTTCATTACCTTTACCGATGATCTGTCTAGGTATGGGTATGTGTATCTTATGAGACACAAGTCTGAAGCTTTTGAAAAGTTCAAAGAATTCAGACATGAAGTAGAAAAACAAACTGAAAAACCCATTAAGGTTCTTCGATCAGATCGAGGAGGTGAATACCTTAGCCGGGAATTCCTAGACTATCTCAAGGAAAATGGCATAGTCTCTCAATGGACTCCACCAGGAACACCTCAACTCAACGGGATTTCAGAACGGAGAAATCGGACTCTATTGGATATGGTTCGATCCATGATGAGCTTCACAGACCTTCCTGATTTTCTTTGGGGACATTCATTGTTAACTTCAATTTATCTACTGAATAGGGTTCCCTCTAAAACCGTTCCTACCACACCGTATGAGATATGGCACGGTAAGAAACCAAGTCTGAGTCATCTCAGAATTTGGGGTTGTCCGGCTCATGTCAAAAGACAACAAGCGGACAAGTTAGAGTTTAGGTCCTTCAGAGCTCGATTCATAGGATATCCTAAAGAGTCATTAGGATACTATTTCTACATTCCAGAAGACCACAATGTGATTGTGAGTCGACATGCCATCTTTCTTGAAAAATAGTTTATTCAAGATAGCGGCATTGGAAAGCAGATTAAGCTTGATGAGAAAGTCTCACAAGTACAACGAGCTAAGGACCAATTGGAACCAAATCAGGTTGAGCCAATAAGAACACTACCTCCTCCACCTCGTAGATCGGAAAGAGTTTTCCGTCCCCCTGAAAGATACTTAGGTATTATTTCAGAGGAAGTAGAGAAAATGTTCCTCGTAGGTAATGGTGCTCATGGTGATGATCCCAAAACCTACAACGAGGCGATATCAGATATCGACTCCGAGAAATGGCTAGAGGCAATGCAGTCAGAAATTGACTCGATGCACTCAAACCAAGTCTGGACCTTGGTAGATCCACCAGAAGGTATAGTACCTATTGGGTGTAAATGGATCTTCAAGAGAAAGATTGGTGCAGATGGGAATGTGGAGACATTCAAGGCTAGACTAGTGGCAAAAGGTTATAGTCAACGCGAAGGCATTGACTATCAGGATACCTTTTCCCCAGTGGCTATGCTAAAATCCATCCGCACATTGCTTGCCGTTGCAGCCTATTTCGATTATGAAATATGGCAAATGGACGTGAAAACGGCATTCTTAAATGGATATCTTGAGGAAGATATCTATATGGAACAGCCGCTAGGTTTCACATCCAGTGATACTGATCACAAGGTTTGCAAGCTGCAAAGGTCCATATATGGACTTAAGCAAGCATCTCGGAGCTGGAACACTCGTTTCAATGATGTGATCAAAAAGTTTGGTTTCATCAAAAATGAAGAGGAACCATGTGTTTTCAAAAAGGTCAGTGGGAGCGCTGTTGTCTTCCTCGTATTGTACGTGGATGACATCCTCCTTATTGGGAATGATATTCCCATGTTGACACAGTCAAATTATGGGTTGTCCAAGGAATTCTCCATGAAAGACCTAGGTGAAGCATCCTTTATTCTAGGAATTAAGGTCTATAGGGATAGACCGAATAGGATGCTAGGACTTTCACAGAAGATGTACATAGAGGAAGTACTAAAGAGGTTTAGTATGGAAAACTCTAAGAGGGGATTAATACCCTTCAGACATGGTATTCATCTTTCCAAGAAGATGTGCCCTAGCACACCTGAGGAAATAGAACGCATGAG
Source organism: Cocos nucifera (assembly GCA_006176705.1). Classification (NCBI taxonomy): domain Eukaryota; kingdom Viridiplantae; phylum Streptophyta; class Magnoliopsida; order Arecales; family Arecaceae; genus Cocos; species Cocos nucifera. Next base: position 521,852 of record QRFJ01002001.1, on the reverse strand, counting down.
CAAGATCCCTTATGCTTCTGCAATAGGGAGCCTCATGTATGCCATGCTATGTACACGACCTGATATAGCCCATGCTGTGAGTGTCACAAGCAGATATCAGTCAAATCCAGGTGAAGAACACTGGACTTCTGTGAAATGTATCCTTAAGTACTTGAGAAGAACTAAGGATATGATGTTGGTCTTTGGTAATGGAGAACTCCAAGTCCAGGGATACACAGACTCGGATTTCATGTCCGATATAGATGATCGAAAGTCGACATCTGGGAGTCTGTTTGTGTGCAATGGTGGTGCTGTCAGCTGGAAGAGTTCCAAGCAAACCATGATAGCAGATTCCACCATGGAAGCAGAATATATCGCTGCATCAGAGGCTGCGAAGGAAGCATTCTGGTACAAGAAGTTTGCTGCAGAAATTGGAGTAATGCCATCAGATGCCATTCCTCTATACTGCGACAACAATGGCGCCATAGCCCTTGCTAAGGAGCCGAGGTCTCACCAGAAATCCAAGCACATTTAGCGGCGATACCACCTCATCCGCGATTACCTCGAGAAGGGTTACGTCGAGGTCAAGAGAGTCAACTCCACAGATAATGTGGCAGACCCACTTACAAAGCCGTTGGGCCAGCAGAAGATCGAAGCCCACCTTGAGAAGATGGGACTTAGACTTGTAGCCAATTGGCTTTAGGATAAGTGGGAAGATTGTTAGATATATGTGCCCTAGAAGCCAGAATTGGCTGACACTTGTAATACACTTCTAGGGGCAAAATTATAATTTTGACTATAATCAATAAAATGGGTTATTTTCTATCACATATGTGTATTTAGTGTCTGTGATACATCCTTTGAGTTAATGGTAATGATAATTCATATTTTCAAGAGTTGAAAATTTAAGACATGAATAATCATTATTAACTCATAAAATGCTCCCGACCATAGGATCATCACGAGGATGGTGATTGATCCGGAAGGTTGGTGTACAATCGCTTCTCTTTAGTAGATGAGTCTTGAGTCTACGGTGTGGAGACACCGGAGCGAGAGTACAGGTACTCGTTAGAGAATGAGGGCACTGAGCGTGACCACCTCGAGTAGTCATTAGGAAGTCTACCTTCTCGTCAATGACTGACTCGATGCTGCAGTAGTGTGTCTGGTTCTTTGACCTGAGATGCATCGGCAGTTCACCTTGAGGGTGTTATAGTTTGACTACACCATTACTCGGTCTCCTAGCCATATGGAACCCTGAGGTGTATGTTGGCTATAGCATGTTCATTGTAGGAACTGGATTGCATCAAGATGGAATCTATCTACCTCGGTGGTAGAGGAGCAGCCCTATGATGATCATGAGAATCAAGTCCAGAAGCCATGGCCATGGCAGAGTGAAATAATAGAAAGAGTTTCTATTTAGATTTTCACATTGGACTCGAATCGAATGATTACATCATATGACAGAGACTAGGGTTTGACGAGTTCACCTTAACCCTAATCTGATCGGGGCTCAAGATAGAAGAACTTAATCACACAGGTAGCTGCACCAAGAGGTTCGCATTCAGCTCTGATGGGTTGCCACCATATACTGCTAGGTGTCACTGGTGGATTTTGGGAGCAATTAGAATGATTTAGATGATCGATCATTCTAGCTGTTCGAATCAGAAGAGTTCTGATCCATCGAAAGGAGTTTCGATGATGTCGATGATAGAGATCATGACATATCCCATTACCATACAGAACTGAACCTAACTGGGTCACACAAACAAGGGTTTGAATCTGGTGATCATCAATTGAACTGATCTAGTTCAATTGATCTGAATGAGATTCAATTAGGTTCAAGGAAATCGTGCTAGCACTCGATTGAACCTAACGTTCTTCTTTTACTATCATAAATAAGTTGTCCTGACTGAGCCAAAGGAGTTTGTGCTCAATCAGAGGCCTTCATATGGTCTGACTGGAGGTTGTCCAAGTCAGAATAAGGTTGTCTTATTTTGTAAGACATTACCTGCCATTTTTGGTCACCTGCCATTTCTTGTTCTTTGACTTTGGTCAAAAGTCTACCTTTGACTGGTCAAACATTGACCATTGACACTTTGACTTTTGACCACATGTCATGCACCTATTGGAGAGCTGGTGGGGGCCTGTCCCCCTGCCAGAACCTGGCAAGGAGAAGGGCGCACGCCACCCTAGGGTGGCGTGAGCCCAAGTTGGAGGCGCCTAGGAGTCCTTGTTGGACAAGGACTCCACCTCCCTTTTTGGATTCCAATCAGAGTTCTACTAAGAATCCAGTTTGACTGGTCTTAGGCACCCTCTAAGGAGGAATCCAGGGGTCTCTATTCCAACCAATCAGATTTAGATCTGATTTCACAAAGGGTTGTGATTGGTTGAGAGGAAGAGGAGTTGGATCACAAGAGGTCTATAAATAAGACCCTGCGCCCAACCCTAGATGCTAATGCAATTCAATTGAGAAACCCCACGCCCCAAGGCTGCCTCTCCCCTCCTTCTCCATGCCATAGTCTCTTCTCCCCTTGCTCTCCACGTCCAAAAGGTGTTTTGGATTTAGGTTGGTGCGATTCAGATCAAGGAAAGGCGATCAAAAGCAAGAAGGCTGCGCTGCTGCAAAAGGACGACTGCAGATCTTCAAAAGAGTTTTGAAGATCCTCCAGATCAGATCCAGATCTGATTTTTGGAGGTGTGATAGAGAAGAAGAGGATCTCCAGATCCAACCCGAGTGGATACCGATAGAGGCCAGGCGCTTGCGTGGCTAGATCCAGAACCTTCCGCTGCAATCAGGATCATCTACAGGGTAATAGGATTACCCAAATCAGGTAAATTAAATTTGATTTAATTTATCTTATTTTATTTTATTTATTAAAATAATAAGAATCAGATCTGAAATATATCAGGATCTGATTGAGATCAAGAGAAAATTTTTGAAATATATGTCTTGATCTGATCAGATCTGGACGAACCTGGATCGGGAAATCAGGATTTTCCTTCATATATGTACCAGGATAAGTAATTCTATGGTCCTATCCCCATGTTCTATAAAAGATAGCTTGATCATTTTGTCTTGAAGGCATGATTCACAAATCGGATATGATCAAAATTCAACGAACTCTTTAGTTCGGATTTCTCCAATATGTTAATTCTATCTTCAGCTATATGACCTAGCCTAAAGTGCTATAGGTACTTTATATTTAAACTATCTCTAGATCATTTTGATCCTATGGCATTCATAGTATGCTTGATATTATTAATAGATATATCTCCATGTAACTAGTAGAGACCATTTATTAAGAAACTACTTGTAATTTTATTTCTATCAAAAATAATTGTATAGTGGTCCATAAAGAAACTAATAACATAGTTTTCTTGTGCCAAATATGAAATAAAAATCAAATTTCTACTCACAGTAGGTACATAAAAATAATTCTTAAGAATTAAGACACTCCTAGATGGTAATTGTAGAGGGTACAATCCAATGACCACAGTAGCAACTTTTGCCCTATTTTCGACATGCAGGATCAGTTCACCATCCCTCTACCTCCTGCTATCCTCAAGACCCTGCAAAGAAATACACAAATGTGCAGTAGATCCAAAGTCAAGCATCCAATTGGATGTAATAGAACCATTAGGTTTATCTTAATGACGAGCATACCTTTAGAAGGTCCACCTTTCCATTTGTTCTTGAGGCTGGCTAGGTACATAGGGCAATTTTGCTTCCAATGGCCATCGGAGTTGCAGTGAAAATATTTTTCTTCTCTATGGCCTTCTTCTTTGGATCACCCTTCTTCTTCTTTCCCACCATCTTCTACTTCTTTGCAGACTTGTTCTTCCTAAAAGACCTTCTTTTAGAAGAAGTCCGCTCCATAACATGCACTAAGCTCTTTGAACTCTTCAAGGTGAAAGAAAAATCCTATTTTCTGCCACAGGATCATTCAGATCTGATTGGATCTGAAGGGACATTTCAAAAAAAATTTCTAAAAATCTTAATTAGATCTAAGACATTTTGAATCTGAACCTATAGATCTGATATTAAAACTAAAAATTAAAACTAAATTAGATTTAATTTTAATACCTTGGTTCGGTAAACCTGGGGTTCTGGATGTAGCCATGCAATCGCCTGACCTCTACCGAAGTCCACTCAGACAGGATCTAGACATACTCTTCTTTTGGATCTGATCTCCAAAAATTAGATCTAGATCTAATTTGGGAAGCCTTCAAATGAACTTTAAAGGCAGCACCCTATCTCTTGATCTAGATCGCCCTGTCTTGATTTTATCTTCAGCTTTTCTCAACTCTTGATGGCTGAAACCTCAGCAATTCTATTATGGATGTGGAGAAGAGAGGGAGGAGCTTAAGATGGGGCATGAAGGAGGTTTATGGTGGTAGCATATGGGCATGGTGATCAAAAAATTAATGGCCCTAGGGCACAGGGTCTTTAAATAGACTCCTGCGCCACCTTAGAGTCCCATTTCATCAAGCAATCAAATTGTTTGATTGCTTAGGACACTAGAGCTGATAACCCATGCCAAACACTGATCTCATTAGTGTTTTTGTCACCCAAAACACTTCCAAAGGTGGCAGCATGAAGGAATAAGGAAGAGTCCAAGGCGCCAAGGACTCTTCCTTCTAGAATTTGATCCAAATCAAATTCTATTTTTACCTAATCTAAGCACCTCCAAAAATTACCAAATTGGGCACACCCAAAGTATGAATTAATCCCAATCACATGCCCAAAAATTAAAGGAAGTGAGTTCATAGAAAATTCTTTAGGAGACTCAGATCCTATGACCCTCAATCCTCTCAATTGGGTCAACTATTGACCCTAGTCCAATTGCATTTCAGAATGGATTTATTTCTAGAATTAATCTGACCTGGACAAGTTCCACCAAGATGAAAATAAACCCATTCACAATCCAGGGATGAGTCAAATCAAATTTGACTCAATTAAGATAGATCAAAAAATTTATAGAAGGAGAATGTCAGGCTCAATCGTGTGCTAGCATGATTTTCTTGAACCTGATTGATCTAATCCAAGTCAATTGAAATGAGCTAGCCCAATTGATCACATCTAGATCCAAACCCTTATTTCTACGATCCAGTTAGGTTCAATTTCATATGGTAATAATATATGTCATGATGTCCATCATCGACATCATCGAAACATCTTTTGATGGACCAAAACCTTTTTGATTCATGAAATTAGAATGATTAATCACCAAGATCATTCTAATTGCTCCCAAAATCAAGTGGTGATATCTAGTAGTATATGGTAGCAATCCATCAGAATTGAAAGCAAATCTCTCGGTATAGCTACATGTGTGATTGAGTTCTTCTATCTTAAGCCTTAATAGGATTAGGGTTAAGGTGAACTCATCAAACCCAATGTCCGTCATATGAATTGGTCATTCGATTCTAGTCTAATGTGAAAATCTAATAGAACCTCTTTCTATCATCTTCATACTATCATGGTCATGGGCTTAGAAACTCAATCTCATTATCATCATAAGGCTACTCCTCATATACCGAGGTAGATAGATCCCCTATTGGTGCAATCTAATTTCTACAATGAACATGCTATGGCCAATATATACCTCAGAATTTTAAATGGCTAGATGACCAAGTTATGGTGTAGTCAAACTATAATAGCCTCAAGGTGAACTATCGATTTACCTCAGCTCAAAGAACCAGACAGACCACTACAGCATCGAGCTAGTCATCGATGAGAAAGTAGACTTTCTTATGACTGCTTGAGGTGGTCACGCTCAATATCCTCATTCTGTAATGAGTATCTATACTCTCACTCCAGTGTCTCCACATTGTAGACTCAAGACTCATCTATCCTAAGAAAGTGATTGAACACCAACCTTTTGAATTGATTATCATCCTTGTAATGATCCTACGGTTAGGAGCAATTTATGAGTTAATTATGAAAATTTATGTCTTAAATTTTTAACTCTTGAAAATATGAATTGTCAATACTATTAACTCAAAGGATGTATCACAAATACTTTAAATATATACTATGATACAAAATATTTTTTTTATTAATTTATAGTTAAAATTATAAAATTATTCTTAGAAGTGTATTACAAGTATTTAGCCAATCTAGCTTTTAAGGCACACATCTAACAAACTTCCACTTGACTTAAAGCCAATTGACTATAAATCTAAGTCCCATCTTCTCAAGGTAGGCTTCGATCTTTCGCTATCCCAATGGCTTCGTCAGTGGATTAGTCGCATTATCTATGGCATCGACTCTCTTGGCCTTGACATATCCCTTCTTAAGGTAATCACGGATTAGGTGGAATCGCTGCTCGATGTGCTTGGATTTCTAGTGAGTCCTCGGCTCCATAGCAAGGGCTATGGCATCATTATTGTTACAATACAGAGGGATGGCATTTGATTGCATCACTTTGAGTTCTACAGTGAACTTTTTGTACCAGAATGCTTCCTTCATAGCTTTTGACGTAGTGATGTATTCTGCTTCCATGGTGGAGTCTACAATCACCATCTGCTTGAAACTCTTCTAGCTAATAGCACTACCATTGCATACAAACAGACTTTCAGATGTCGACTTTCGATCATCTATATCGGACATAAAATTTGAGTCTGTATATCCCTTGACCTAAAGTTCTCCATTACCAAAGACTAGAAACATACCCTTAGTCCTTCTCAAGTACTTAAGATACACTTCACAGAAGTTTAGTGTTCTTCGTCTAGATTCGATTGATACCTGCTCATGACACTCACAATATGGGCAATATTAGGTCTTATACATAGCATGGCATACATGAGTCTTCCTATTACCAAAGCATAAGGGATCTTACTCATGCGTTCAATCTCATCAGGTGTGCTAGGGCACATCTTCTTGGAGAGATAAATGCCATGTCTAAAGGATACTAGACCCTTTTTGGAGTTTTCCATGCTAAACCTCTTTAGCACCTTCTTTATGTACACTTTCTGTGAAAGTCCTAGTATCCTATTTGGTCTATCTCTATAGATCTTAATTTTTAGAATAAAGGATGCTTCTCCCAAGTCTTTCATAAAGAACTCTTTAGATAACCATATATCGATCGTGGTCAACATGGGAATATCATTCCTAATTATGAGGATATCATCCACGTATAGTACGAGAAAGATAACAGCACTCCCACTAATCTTTTTGAATACACATAGCTTTTTCTCATTTTTAATGAAACCAAATGATTTGATCATATCATTGAAATGAGCATTCTAGCTCCGAGATGCTTGCTTAAGTCCATATATGGACCTTTGCAGCTTGCATACCTTATGATCATCCTCACTGGATGTGAAATCAAGTGGCTGTTCTATATAGATATCTTTCTTAAGATATTGATTTAAAAACATTATTTTCACATCCATCTGCCATATTTTATAATCAAAATAGGCTGCAACAGCAAGCAACGTGCGGATGAATTTGAGCATGGCTACTAGCAAAAAAGTATCGTGATAGTCAATGCCTTCGTGCTGACTATACCCTTTTGCTACGAGTCTTGCTTTGAATGTCTTTACATTTTCATCGATACCTATCTTTTTCTTGTAGATCCATTTACATCCAATAGGTATTATGCTTTCAAGTAGATCTACCAAGATCCCGACTTGGTTTGAGTGCATTGAGTCAATTTTCGATCTCATTGCTTCTAACAATTTCTAGAAGTTGATATTTGATATTGCCTCATCAGAGATCTTAGGATCATCACCATAAACCCTATTTTTCATGAGCAATATTTTATCTACATCCTCTGAAATAGTACCTAAGTATCTTCCAGGAGGACAAAAAATCTTAGTTGATTTTTAAAATGGAGGAGGTAGTGTTTGGACTGGCTCAATCTGATTTTGTTCCATAGGTTCCTTAGCTCATTGTTGTTTGGAGATCTTCTCCTCTAGCCTAATTTGTCTTTCGATACCACCATCTTGAGTAAACTATTTTTCAAGAAAAATAGCATGTCAACTCATAATCACATTGTAGTCTTCTGAAAGATAGAAATAAAATTCTAACAACTCTTTAGGATATCCAATGAACCGAGCTCTAAAGAACCTAAATTCTAACTTGTCTGCTTACTATCTTTTGACATGAGCCAGACAACCCCGAATTCTGAGGTGACTTAGACTTAGTTTTTTACCATTCCATATCTCACACGGTGTGGTAGGAATAGTTTTAGAAGGAATCCTATTTAGTAAATATATTACGATCATAAGACTATCTCCAAAGAAACTTAAGGAGGTCCGTTAAGCTTATCAAGGATTGGACCATATCTAATAGGATCCAGTTTCTCCATTCTAAAACTCCATTGAGTTGAGGCATTCCAAGTGGAGTCCATTATAAGACTATGTCATTATCTTTGAGATAGTTCAGAAATTTTTGACTAAGATATTCACCTTCTTGATCTAATCGAAGAATCTTAATGAAATTTTTTATTTCTTTTCTACTTTGAGTCTAAATTTTTTGAACTTTTCAGAGGCTTCAGACTTATGTCACATCAAATACACATATCCATACTAAGATAAATCATTGGTAAAGATGATGAAGTAGATATAATTGCCTCTGACTAGCACACCAAATGGACTGCACACATCTGTGTACCAGGGCAAGTAGGTCTGTAGCCCTTTTTTCATGTCCTATAAAAGGAAGCTTGGTCATTTTGTTATGAAGGCATGATTCACAAATTGAATATGACTCAAAAGTTAACGGACTCAATAGTCTGAATTTCTTTAATTTATTAACCCTATCTTCCGCTATATGACCTAGACTAAGGTGCCAAAGATATCTATTATTTAGACTATCCCTTGATCAGTTTGATCCTATGGCATTCATGTTTTGCTCAATATTGAAAACAAAAACATCAATATGCAATTGATAGAGATCATTTATAAGAAATCAACTTGCAATTTTATTTTTTTCAAAAAGAATATTACAATGATCCTTAAGAAAACTAATTACATAGCCTTCCTGCGCTAAACATGAAATAGAAATCAAATTTCTACTTGCTACAGGCACATGAAAATAGTTTCTAAGTACTAAATCTAATCCTGACGGTATTAGAAGAGGATAGGTTTCTATGGCCACATCAGCAACTCTTGCTTCATTTTCGATGCGCAGGATCATCTCACCATCCCTCATCCTCCTTCTCTCCTTAACACCCAGCATAGAAGTGCACAAGTGAGCACTTGAACCAGAGTCAAGCACCCAACTGGATGCAGAAGAAATTGTAAGGTTAAATTCTATAACGAGCATACCTCTAGAAGGACCTGCCTCCTTGTTCTTCAGGTTAACCAAGTATGAAGGGTAGTTCTGCTTTCAATGGCCATCGATGTTGTAATGAAAATATTTTTCTTTATCTGTGGCTTTCTTCTTCGGCTCTCCCTTCTTCTTCTTCCCTCCATCTATCTTCTGCTTCTTTACAGATTTCTTCTTCTTTCTAAAAGACTTTCTCTTGAAAGAAGTCTGCTCCATAGCAAGCACTGAGCCCTTTGATCCTTTCAAAGAAAGCTCAGTAGTAACCGGTATATTCATCAATTAAGCTAAAGTACATTACAGCTTATGCATATGGAAGTTCATGATGAACTGCCCACATGCATTAGTCAAGGACTGCAAGATCATATCAATTTGCATGTCCCTATCTAGCTTGACACTGAGCTTCTCAAGCTCTTCTAAGTCCTTGATTATCATTAGGCAATGATCTTAGACTGACTGTCTATTATGCATTTGAGCCTTAAAAGGTCTCCTTGTGACTTGATATTTGGTTGCACGACTCCCCTCACCAAACAACTCTTGTAGGTGAGCCAACATTTGGCGAGCAATCTTGATGTTCTCATATTAGTGCTGATGGACATCAGACATCGAGCCCAATATGTAGTACCTAGCTTTATTGTCTTCATCCAGCCACTTTTCCAAAGATGCTCTCTGTTCAATGGATGGACGGGCTGATAAGGTGGGGGAGTCTTGATCCAATACATAAGTCAGCTTTTCGGAATCCAAAATAATTTTGTAGTTCCGAAGCCAATCCTTGTAATTTGGTTCGATCAATCTATGGGTGTCCAGGATATGGGCTAGTGGGTTGGACATAGATATTTTCCTATAGAGAGTCAATATTCTAGTTAGATTTTATAATTAGACTTGACTAGTTTATTTAAAAATTTTATTTTTAAATAAATTAGGCTATCACTATTTTCTTGGATCCCTATAATTCCTTGGTAGAGATGCAAAAATTTTCATGATCATTTAATTTCTAGTGGGTGGTGCAGTCCCATTGACTGGCTCACCATCTCACCTAATAGTTATTGATAATGGGTCAACCGATGAGTACACAACTTTTATCCAATTATTCTCTAATCATGATGCACCCAAATCTGGTCTCTAATTTATGAAGCTCACCATGCCTGAAATATTGCTCCACTCCTTAGTTAAGTTAGACCTACCATTTGCATGAATTGGATTCCTGATTGTATCCCTTACCATAATCAGAATATTGAGCCCAATCCATCCTCCAACCCATAGCATCCAATGCTTAATAGACATGATTGTGTCTTCCCGATGGAATTGAACCACTATAACCAACCAAGAACAATCAACCTTGAAAAGGGCCTGCACATCTATAATGGTGGAAGATCTATGACTTAATATTTTCTTAGGAAGATTTGATTTAGGTCTCTTTAAACTTGACTTAACTTTACTCATAACAATTATGACTAACCTAGTAGCATGGGTTAGCTCGAATTGTTATCCACCTCTAATTAGAACTGGATCAACACAAATGGCCAGATAAGTGAGACCGGTAGATGGGATATGCCATTAACTCGATAAGAATGCATTCAGATCGAGTAGCTCTCAATTAAAAATCAATCGATCGTATCTGCTAGACTTATCTTAGATATTAAATTATCAAACCAGAACTAATTGGATTAGCCTATAATCTAGGCTTGAACCATAAAGCCAAATTAGGTCTTGACTTGGTCGACCACATGTTACCATGAGTCGACCTTGAACCAGACTTAATCCTATTAGGCTGATCAATTCTAAGCACTCCTGATCCCACCTAACCAACTCTGGATTTGGTTTGATCAACTGCTGACCCAATTGGGCTACCCAAGCTCGAACCCAATTTTATAAATATGTCTTAGATCTAAAAATTTATAATTTTAGATCTAATTAATTTTATAATCTTAATTCTTAATTACATTTGAGTTCATGAACAAAACATGTATCAAAATCTTAAGATTTTAGAATCTAGGGTTTTGTAAAAAAGTGTTGATTTCTAATTAAGGATGAATGCGTAGCACCCCAACATGCCATAAGAGCACCCCATTGAATGGGAGGAGAGGGCCTTTAAATCCTACTTTGCTCTTATAACTGGATGGCTGAGGGGAACGTCTTAATCAGAAATTTAATTTCTACTACAAAATTAGTTAGATCTAAATCATATATTGCATATATAATTAATGATCTAACCTATATATGCTTTGCATATATCTCATGTATGAAAAGTTAATCTATATATGCATGCTTTCAGATCTAATATATCTAATATAATATCTAAAAAATAAAATTTTAATTAAACACATCATATAAAATTCTATTCTAGACTATAGATAGAACAATTCCATAAAGCTAGTCTAGACATGCATAAGATATATCTCATATATTAAATTAAATTTTAATCTACTATTTTTTAGATCTGATTATAATTTTTATAACATCTAAAAATATTAATTTAGCAATAATTTTAATGGTCACATCAAAAGATAATTATTCTAAACTATACATAGAACTATTCTATAACCTAGTTTAGTCATACATCTCATACATCAGCATATATAATCAATTTTTAATTAATCTTATAATTTTAGATCTAATCACATATGATGTAACATCTAAAATCACTAATATTAGATCAAAATAAAAATAAAAATTAGATTAAAATCCAATCTAAAGGACTACAAATGTAGCTCTCATACCAGTTGAAGAAAAAATCCTACTTTCCACCACAGGATCGTTCAGATCTGATTGGATCTGAAGAAATATTTCAAAAGATTTCTTAAAAATTTTAGTCAAATCTGAGACATCTCAAATATGAACCTATAGATCTGATATTAAAACTAAAAATTAAAATTAAATCAAATTTAATTTTGATATCTTGGTTGGGTAAACTGTTTTTACCCTGCCGATGATCTATTATCACCTAGGGTTCTAGATGTAGCCACACAATGGCCTGGCCTCTACTAGAGTCCACTTAGGTAGGATCTAGACATGCTCTCCTTTTAGATCTGATCTCTAAAAATTAGATCTAGATCTAATTTGGAAAGCCTTCACATGAACTTTGAAGGCAAAACCTTGTCTCTTGATCTAGATTGCCCTATCTTGATTTTGTCTTTAGCTTTTCTCAACTCTTGATTGCTTAAACCTCACCAATTCTGGGGTGGATAGGGAGAAGAGAGGGAGGAGCTCTAGATGGGGTGAGGAGGAGGTTTATGGCAGCAGCATATGGGCGTGGCGATCAAAAAAATAATAGCCCTAGGGCGTAGGGTCTTTAAATAAACTCCTGCACCACCTTAGAGTCCCATTTCATCGAGCAATCAAATTGCTTGATTGCTCAAGACTCTAGATCTAATAGCCCATACTAAACACTGATCCCATCAGTGTTTTTGTTACCCAAAATACTTCCAATGGTGGTGGCATGAAGGGATAAGGAAGAGTCCAAGGTGCCAAGGACTCTTCCTTCTAGAATTTGATCAAAATCAAATTCTGCTTTAACCCAATCTAGGCACCTCCAAAAATCACTAAATTGGGCACACCCAATGCATGACTCGATCCCAATCACATATCCAAAAATCAAAGAAAAAGAGTTTCTAGAGAATTCTCTAGGAAGCTCAGATCCTATGACCCTCAATCCTCTCAATTGGGTCAACTATTGACCCTAGTCCAATTGCATTTTAGAATGGATTTATTTCTAGAATTAATCTGACTAGGACAACATCCACCCAGATGAAAATAAACTCATTCATAATCTAGGGATGAGTCAAATCAAATTTGACTCAATCGAGATAGATAAGAAAAACTATAGAAGGAGAATGTCAGGCTTAATCGTGTGCTAGTATAATTTGCTTGAACCTGAATAGATCTAATCCAAATCAATCGAATTGAGTTAGCTCAATTGATCATATCTAAATCTAAACTCTTATTTGTATGACTCAGTTAGTTTCAATTTTATATGATAATGAGACATGTCATGATCTCCATCATCGATATCATCAAAATATCTTTCGATGGATCAGAATTTTTTTGATTCATACAATTAGAATTATCGATTATCAAGATCATTCTAATTGCTCCCAAAATTCATCAGTGACACCTGACAGTATATGGTGGCAACCCATCAAAATTGAAAGCGAATCTCTTAGTGTAGCTATGTGTGTGATTGAGTTCTTTTATCCTAAGCCCCGATAGGATTAGGATTAAGGTGTACTCATCAAACCCAACATCCATCATATGAATGAAGGAAATCTAGTAGGATTTAGGACATGCCTTTTAAACTTTTTCAAAACTTAACAATAGTGGAAGCAAAATTAATCTAAAGTTAATTCTATGCATGCTATGATCTAATCATAAAATTCTACTCAGGATCTTTGACATGCTTATATGAATCAGAAAAATAAAATACATTTGATCAGCAAGTAACATTTGCTGATCGATCTATGTTCAGAACATAGTACCGATGCATGGATAGATAATCACCATAATTTGAATCCACCAGAACATGCTCTCCCATTGTATTGCAGCTACACACATGTCCAGCATCTATGGTGAGTCCACACGGAGCCCCTGATCCTGATCAGCCCCTTCGGAGTGCTAGCTTTTCTCCAAAACCTTCGATAGCCGATCTTCATCGATCTAATTGACGATTTGCTTCCAATCTCTCAGACACTCCAGAAGATCAGAAAATGCAATGGTGGAAGATGAGATGGTGGTGAAAGCCAGTGGAGATCTGGCACTCAAACTCTCCACCCAAAACCTATAGTCAGAACTCTAAGGTTTCAGCATACACTCATGAGGACCTTGATCCCTTTTCTCTTTTTGGAAAACCTCATGCCAAAAGAAAAGTGCCATTCTCTGATTTCTATCTCACACCTCAGATCCCTCTCCTCAAAACCCATGCATGCCCAAAAAAACACCCATTTTATTGGTGTGCGTGAGATGGGAAAACCATATGGAGAGAATAAGGTTGGAGGTTGAACTTGTTTCAACCTCCCATCTAAATTTGAATTCAAATAAGTAGCTTATCCAGTTCCAATGCCAAAACCACTTAAGAAACTCGTAGAGGAGCTTCTTATTAGCATGCCCATGCTTTGAACCATTCAAAATTGGGCGAGAAAACAAAGGGTGTCATGAGGAATGGATAAGTTAGAGCGGTTGAACTTGTTTCAACCTCCAACTCATTTGAATTCAAATTCAAATGAATTTAATCTGATCCAACACTTGGACCAGGTCAAAGAGAAAATGAAGACAGCACCAATATCAGATATTAGCATGGAGAATGTTCACATAAAATCAAGAAGGGCATGAGATAAAAGGATATGGCGCAGAGTGATTAAAATTCAAATCTATCATTTGAATTCAAAACTCAAACAATCCCAACCTCATCCAACTTTTGGACCAGGTCAAATATAGGAATAAGGGAGGCGCAAACACTCTTCTGGCATGGAGAAATCCCATGCACATTTCCATTGTACGTGAAGAAGGAACATGGGTCAAAGTTCAATGCGTAGGGAGATGGAAATTCAAATAAGCTTTGAATTTTGATCAAATTGGTTTCATCCAAACCAATTTATATTGACCAATTAAAATTAGGATAAATCCAATTAGATTAGGCTTAACCTAACTTAATTAATTTCTAATCAAATTAGAAATTAATCAAGTCCAACCTCTGATCAAATTAGGGTCCATCTCCCTAAGCGATTGGATCATCACATGATTTGATCAAGTCAACTAAATTGAATCAAATTCAATTTGACTTGATCAATTTTTCATCGCTCAATAAAATTAAGCTAATCAGTAATCTAATTACTAATTAATCCTTTAATAAATAACTGAGTCCCAATCCAGTGGGACTCTCAATCAGCAATCAGATCTAGTAGGAATTTCTATTATGTATAATCCCATAGGTTTGAATCCTAAGCTGGTCGCACAGAAACTAATTTTCTATACCAATCGATGTGACCCAATCTCCGAATAGGTCGAAAAGTTGCAACGTAATAATGACGAACCTATGACATATGGTTACTGTATAATTCATCCCCTTGACCATGATTCTCATAGGATGATGT
Organism: Cocos nucifera; assembly: GCA_006176705.1. NCBI lineage: Eukaryota > Viridiplantae > Streptophyta > Magnoliopsida > Arecales > Arecaceae > Cocos > Cocos nucifera. The sequence continues at coordinate 506,519 of QRFJ01002001.1, read as the reverse complement.
AGGGTTAATTGCCAATCCTAAAAATTCATCCACATTGTATTTTAAAATTCAGCATCCATCATATGAACTACTCCGATCGAAGATTTGCTAAATTGAAATACAATGATGCACTTGCTCCAACACTTGAAGGGATCAATCCCATCTTGACTCATGCACTGACAATCCAAGTACTTGACTACGCCTAATAGCCTTTCATCACTGAGTTAGAAATTCAGGTAGTCCGATACATAAGTATATGAGTTGCTTGCAAGTCACCAAGGTGATCTTAGGTCTAAGGGATACATATACCCATAGACCCCTACATTTCACCAATATGCCATAACAGCATCACCATGCTTTTTAGTTAAGAGGACAACCAACACTTATGGCACACAACGACCTACTCTTGATTAATGTTATCATCCTAGGTAACAACGAATCATTTGGTCATGATCAATTTAAGGACTAAATGATAAATCCTTCTTTGTTAAGTTTAAATAGTCCTAAGAACTTCATTACAGAGAGTTTATTATAGGAAGAAGCACAAAATGATGAAATTATTAGAATAATAATTTTATTCAATTAAAATTTTAGTATAAATTATATTTAGTTCAATCATCTACAACCTAGATTATTGGCTTTAGGATACATTTTTTAATAACTCTCACTTTGACTAAGGCTATTCAAAATAGTATCAAATACCCATATTCTATATATGATCATCGAACTCTTTGATTCTGAGAGCTTTAGTAAATAGGTCGACTATGTTTTCCTTTTCTTCGATCTTCTGAAGCTTGACGTCACCTCGCTCTATGATTTCATGTATAAGGTGGTAGCGACACAGAATGTATTTGGTGTGTTGATGTGCTTTCGGCTTCTTTGCTTGAGCTATGGCTCCAGTGCTGTCATAGTATAGCAGAACCAGACCATCCAAGGAGGGTGCCACTCCCAGCTTATCGATGAACTTTTGCAGCCACATAGCTTCCTTCGTAGAATCAGATGCCATGACATACTCTGCCTCGCACACAGAATCAGCCATAGTGTGTTGCTTAAAACTTTTCCAGCAGACTACTCCTCTATTCAGGGTAAACACATAACCTGATACTCTCTTACTATCATCATGATCTGACTGAAAACTGAAATTAGTGTATCCCATAAGTTTCAAGTCAGTATCTTCATAGATGAGCCACAGGTTCTTGGTATTTCTTAAATACTTCAGAATTGTCTTTACAATCTTCTAGTGGTTCTCACCTGGATCAGACTAGTATCTGCTCACTATCCCTAGTGAGTATGCCACATCTAGTCTCGTACACATCATGGCATACATAATAAAATCCACTATCGAAGTAGATGGTATTCTACTCAAATGCTCTCTCTTGAAGAGTTGTCGAATAATCCCTCTTCAAGAGAGAAATTTCATGGCCTATTGGGAGATACCCTTTTTGGAATTCTCCATGCTGAACCTCTTCAGCACGGTATCAATGTATATGGACTACGACAATCCAAGCAATCTTTTAGATCTATTCCTATAGATCTTCATCCCTAGGATGTAGGATGCTTTTCTCAAGTCCTTCATGGAAAATTATGATGACAGCCAAACCTTTATTTCCTATAATGCAGGGATGTCATTTTCGATTAAGAAAATATCATCCACATACAAAACAAGAAATATTAGTATAGAATCATTAGCCCATTTGTACATGCAAGATTTTTTTTTGTTCTTAACGAAGCCATACATTCTGATCACTTTATTAAAATGCATGTTCCAACTCTGAGATGCCTGCTTTAATCCATAGATGGATCTTTGAAGCTTGCACACCTCGGACTCGTCTGTGGATGTGAAATCCTTAGGCTATATCATATACATCTGTTCATCCAGCTCTCCATTTAAGAAAGCTATTTTCACATCCATTTGCCAGATCTTATAGTCTAGGTATGCTACTATCGCAAGCATAATCCAAATGGACTTGAGCATTGCCACTGGAGAAAATATCTCATCATAGTCAATACCATAATGCTGACGATGTTCCTTGGCAACCAGATGGACTTTATAGATCTCTACCTTCTCATCTATGCTTCGTTTCTTTTTGAAAATATACTTACACCCAATGGATTTTACCTCTTCAGGTGGATCAACTAGTGTCCATACACTATTGACCTTCATGGACTCCATTTCGAACTTCATGGCTTCTAGCCACTTATCAGAGTCAGACCTCTACATAGCATCCATGTAGGTGATCGGATCCTCATCGTTCTCATCGAGTTCAATAGGATCACCATCCCAGACCAAGAAATCATAGTATCTATTTGGTTGGCATGGTACTCTACTGGATCTCCTCAAGGGTGACTCTACAACAGGCTCTAGGATTGATCTTATCAAATCTAGTTCTACAAGTTCACTAGAATGTATCAGTTCTTTCACTTATTGAACTACACCAAGCTTAACATTAGAGGCAGCTATTTCTTCCATAAGGAACTCCTTTTCTAAAAGGACTATCCTATTTCTGACAAACACCTTTTGCTCTTCAGCAAGGTAGAAGTAATAACTCCTAGTTTCTTTGGGGTATCCTATGAATAAACATTTATTGGACCTAGATCCAAGATTTTCTATATGCAAACATTTCACATAAGCCAGACATCTCCAAATCCTAAAGTGAGAGACTATCAGCTTACGTCCAGTCCATATCTCATATGGAGTTTTTGCAACAGACTTACTCAGAATAACATTCAAGATATAACATGTAGTCTCTAATGCATAACCCTAAAAGAAAATCGACAGACTCATAAACCCCATCATGGACCAAACCACATCCAACAAGGTCCGATTTCTCCTTTCGGACATACCATTATGATGTGGTATTCCAGGAGGGATCCATTATGAGAGAATTCTATTCTCTCCTAGATATGTCAAAAACTCATTGAAAAGGTATTCACCTCCTCGGTCTGATCGAAGAGTTTTAATACTCTTTGCAAGTTATTTTTCTACCTCATTTCAATATCATTTGAACATTTCAAACGAATCAAATTTATTCTTCATAAGATAGACATACCCATACCTAGATAGATCGTCAGTAAACATAATATAGTAGAATCCATCTCTAGCATATTTGCTCATAGGTCCACATGCATCAGTATGTACTAGATCCAGAAGCTTATTGGCCCATTCACCCTTTCCAGTATAAGGTGATTTGGTCGTCTTACCAAGAAGGTAGGACTCACAGGTAGTCAATGATTCACAATCATCGATGTCAAGGATATGCTTCTTGACTAATCTGTTAATCCTATTCTTATTTATATGATCGAGCCTACAATGCCAAAGATAGGCATCGGAGACATAATCTAGTTTTGGATGTTTGTTTGACGTATACATTACACTAATAGGCTGTGACAAAACATAAATGCCATTTCTTAATTATCCTTGCATTACTGTAACACCATTTATAATGATATCACAATAATTTTTTTTATTGACAAATAATAATCATCCAAACCAAAAGCCTAATAGATATTATATTCATCATAAAAGATGGACAATAGTGATAATCACTTAAAATAATATTATTATTTTTAAAAAATAGCTCAAGAGTTTCTAATACTAGGATTGGAACTTTACTTTCATCCCCCAATATTTAGGAATGTATCACCATTCTCCAACTTTCTACTAATTTAAATTCCATGCAATGAATTAAATATATGAATCAGACTCTTGGTATCTAATATCCAGGTAGAAGTATCACATACGAAGAAATTACAAGATGCTATCATATAACATCCTTGACCAGCAACTACTTGCTGATTTCTTCTGTTCAGTCTATTCAGATCAAGAGGACCATTTCTCTTTGGGTCTGCTTGATTAGGATCAACACTAGACTCCTCGTATCTAGGTCCTAAATGCTTGTCACTATCTGATAATGAATGGAGCAAATTTATACTAGCCACTCTATTTATCTAAAAGAAAAATATGAAACATTATTAGTACTTGAATTAAGTATCCCTAAAGAGTTGGACTTTAGTCTAAAGGTTCTTCCAATATTTTTAAATAAATTGGTAGCCTCTACATCCAATTCGAGGAATTACACTAATTCCTTAGTGGGTACTGAAATTCACATAGATTACAGACGGGCCCGAGGTAGGCTCTGGCTAACCTGTGTATATCTACAGGTAGATTCATAATCAATTATTTTTTTAAATAATTTTTAGTATTTAGATTTTGCCTCACATGCCAAATTAGTAGGCTTTGGCCTCCACTGAAAAGGTCTGATTAGGTTCAACCATTAACATGATTGACTTCAGTGCATCAAACCAATGATAACCAGACTTGAGAAAAGCTATGGCTAACCTGATCACCATTAAGAGAGTATGACCTAATCATCATATGATTTATAATAATTTCAACATCCAAATAAACACCAGGTGTTAGGCACCTCCAATGTCCTTCTAGAAAATTGGACTCATTACTATTCACCTTAATGAAAGGCTATGACTCGATTATCCCCATAACTTAGTCATTTTAAGGATCCAATAATTTAGAGAATTTATTTTACTTATGATTTGAGAGAGAAAGGACATGGACCATATTTCTCCTACTGACTTCATAAAGTCAAATCCTTCCCCTGACTTCTCTAAGTCAATAGGTTAGGATAAGGATCAATTTAGATCCATGGGCATCTCATTCAGTCTTACTGATTGAAATCAGTCAAATTGATTTCTAGTGACATGGGTTAGTCCGAATCATCAAGTGATCCAATCAAATCCTAATCTATCATGTCGGCCAGATAAGTGAGATCAATGGAAGGATAAGGATCAATTGATCCTTATGATTTGAGAGAGAAAGGACATGGACCATATTTCTCCTACTGACTTCATAAAGTCAAATCCTTCCCCTGACTTCTCTAAGTCAATAGGTTAGGATAAGGATCAATTTAGATCCATGGGCATCTCATTCAGTCTTACTGATTGAAATCAGTCAAATTGATTTCTAGTGACATGGGTTAGTCCGAATCATCAAGTGATCCAATCAAATCCTAATCTATCATGTCGGCCAGATAAGTGAGATCAATGGAAGGGATATGCCATTAACTCGTCAAAGATCAAATCAGTGCGACTAGCTTCCAATTAAAAATCACTAGTCAAAATTGCCAAACTTACCTTAGACACCAACCGATTAATTAGGTTTAATTAGATTAACCTAGTAATTATGGGCTAGACCGCTTAGCCATGAATTAAGTCCATCTTGGTCTCGTTAAAGACATGGACTAATTCAACTACAACTATTGAAGTTGAGTCTAGAGTGTCCTTGACCTAATCTAAGTTAACACTTGATTAGATTTGATCAATTACTCTTGATTAATTCATTCTTTAACTAATCTTAGGTCTAACCTAATTAATGAACCTAATCCATCAAATCCTTTAATCCATAGAATTATGAATTTATCTTAGAATCTTTAATTCATAATTTTAGATCCTAGTAGATAACACTTAATTCTTTTAATAAAGTTTTGGCCTGATGGATTGAGGTTCGAGATTTCAAAAATAATTTTTAATTTTTGAAAGGTTCTTTACAACCTAGGACTGTTTCACTAAAGAGGTTGACTCATTTCCAAAATAGGTTAGCTTATTTCACAAACAAGCACTAGTTGTAGATTTATTCAATTAAAAATAGCCAGCAAAAAGTTTTAGCCTACTCCTCAGTCAAGCTGGCTCGGATCCTATCCAAGTTGGCTCGAGTAAGAGTCAAGCTGGCTCAGTTCCTGAGATAGTTGGCTCAAGCAAAAGTTCAGAAGGCCAACTTTCTGGCTCAAGCAAAAGTTCAGAAGGCCAACTTTCTGTCGAGCTGGCTTGGATCCCATCCGAGTCGGCTCAAATAGAAGCTGAGCTGGTCTAATTCCTAATCGAGCCAGCCTAAATAGAAGGCCATAGACCATTTTAGGCTGGCATGCTGGTCGAGCTAGCTTGATTCCGAGAGAGTCGGCTCGACCAGCAAATTGAACCTTTCCAAGATTTTGTTCAGGTTTAATATAAACCTTTATATATTACATAAAAATTATGAAATATTTAGATCTAATCTAAACACTAATTCATGATGAAATTTAGATTAACATCAATCAAAAACATATCATAAAAATTATTAGATCTAATCTAAAGATTTTATGATCAAAGTTTTAGATCTCAATGTATCAGGACAACTTCTCCACTGTAAGGAGTAAACCTTACAGTAGGACAAGCTACATTCCATGCGATCATTATTTTGTTTAGATCTAATATAAAATAATCTAGATCTAAAGCATATCATATATGCAAATATTAAATTTTTTTAATTTACATAAAAATATGTCGAGCAACCTATTACTCTGATACCATCTGAAGAAAATCTAGCAGGATTTAGGGCATGCCATTCGAAACTTTTTCAAAAATTAACAACAGCAGAAGTAGAATTAATCTAAAGTTAATTCTATGCATGCTATGATCTAATCATAAAATCCTACTTAAGATCTTTGACATGCTTATTATATGAATTAGAAAAATAAAATGCATTCGATCAGTAAATCATAATTGCTGATAGATCTAAGTTTAGAACATAGTACTTATGTGTGGATAGATGATCACCACAATCTAGATCCATCAGAAGATGCTCACCTATCGTGCTGCAGCCGCACACATGTCCAGCCTCTATGGTGAGTCCACATGAAGCTCCTAATCAGTCCCTTCGAAGTGCTAGCTCCTCTCTAGGACCTTTGATAGCCAATCTTCGTTGATCCAATCGACGATTTACTCTCGATCTTCTGGATGCTCTAGAAGATCAGAAAATATAATAAAGAAAGATGAGATGGTGGTGAAAGCCAGTAGAGATCTGGCACTCAAACTCTCCATCCAAAACCTAGAGTCCCAACTCTAAGGTTTCAGCACACACCCATGAGGACCTTGATCCCTCTTCTCTTTTTGGAAAACCTCATGCCAAAAGAGAAGTGCCCTTCTCTGATTTCTATCTCACACCTCAAATCCCTCTCCTCAAAACCCATGCATGCCTAAGAAAACATCCTTTTTATTGGTGTGCGTGAGATGGGAAACCACATGGAGAGGATAGGGGTTGGAGGTTGATCTTGTTTCAACCTCCCATCTAAATTTGAATTCAAATAAGTAGCTCATCCACTTCCAATGCCAAAACCACATAAGAAACTTGTCAAGGAGCTTCTCATCAGTGTGCCCATACTTTGAACCATTCAAAATCGAGCGAGAAAACAAAGGGTGGCGTGAGGAATGGATAAGTTAGGGAGGTTGAACTTGTTTCAAACTCCAATTAATTTGAATTCAAATTCAAATGAATTTAATCTGATCCAACACTTGGACCAAGTCAAAGAAGAAATGAAAAAAGCACCAATATCAGATATTAGCATGGAGAATGTTCACATAAAACCAAGAAGGGCATGAGATAAAAGGATATGGCGTAGAGTGATTAAAATTCAAATCTATCATTTGAATTCAAAACTCAAACAATCCCAACCTCATCCAACTTTTGGATCGGGTCAAATATAGGAATAAGGGAGGTGCAAACACTCTTCTGGCATGGAGAAATCCCATGCACATTCCCAATGTGTGTGGAGAAGGAACATGGGTCAAAGTTCAATGCACAAGAAGAAGGAAATTCAAACAAGCTTTGAATTTTGATCAAATTGGTTCATCCAAACCAATTTATCTGGATCAATTAAAACCATAATAAATCCAATCAGATTAGGCTTAACCTAACTTAATTAATTTCTAATCAAATTAAAAATTAATCGAGTCCAACCTCTATCAAATCAGGATCCATCTTACTAAGCGATTAGATCATCATATGATCTAATAAGGTCAACTAAATTGAATCAAATTTAATTTGACTTGTTCAATTCCTTATCACTAAATCAAATTGAGCTAATCAGTAATCTAATTGCTAATTAATTTTTTGATAAATAATTGAGTCCCAATCTAGTGAGACTCTCGATCAGCCATCAGATCAAGTAGAAACTTCTATTGTATGTGATCCCATAGGTTCGAATCCTAAGCCGGTAGCACACGAACTAATTTTCTATACTAATCGATGTGATCTTCTAGCAATGATACCTGATGTTCAGATACGTTGAAAAGTTGCAATGCAATAATGACGAACCTATGATACATAGTTACCGTATAATTCATCTCTTTGACCATGATGCTCATAGGATGATCTAGGGTTAACTGTCAATCCTAAAAATTCATCTATGCTGTATTTTAAAATTCAACGTCTATCATATGGACTACCCCGATCGAGAATTTTTTAAATTAAAATACGATGATGCACTTGCCCGACACTTGGAGAGATCAATCCCATCTTGATTCACGCACCGACAAGCCAAGTACTTGACTGCACCCAGTAGTCTTCCATCACTGAATTAGAAATTCAGATAGTCTGATATCTAAGTACAGTAAGTTACTTGCAAGTCATCATGGTGATCTCAGGTCCAAGGGACACATATACCCATATCCTTTGCAAGCAACTCTTTGTAGAAGAGAGCTCCACAGTTGGGTTATGATCAATGAAATATATCCCTTATATTTCACCTATATGCCATAATATCATCACCATGCTTTTTAGTTAATAGGACAACCAACACTTATGGCACACAACGACCTACTCTTGATTAACGTTGTCATCCTAGGTAACAACAAATCATTTGATCATAATTAGTTTAAGGAGTAAACGATAAATCCTTCTTTGTCAAGTCTAAATAGTCCTAAGAACTTCATCACAAAGAGTTCATTACAGGAAGATGCATAAAATGATGAAATTATTAGAAAAATAATTTTATTTAATTAAAATTTAAGTATAAATTATATTTAGTTTAACCATCTACAATCTAGATGATTGGCTTTATGATACATTTTTTAATAATAAATTGATCATTCGATTCGAGTCCGATGTGAAAATCTAATAGAAACTCTTTCTATCATCTTCACATTGCCATGACCATGGGTTTATGGACTCAATCTCATGATCATCATAGGGCTACTCCTCATCTACCAAGGTAGATAGATCTTCTATTGGTGCAATCCAATTCCAACAATGAATATGCTATGGCCAACATACATCTCAGGGTTTTGAATGGTAAGAAGACCGAGTTATGATGTAGTCAAACTATAACACCCTCAAGATGAATTGCCGATACACCTTAGATCAAAGAACCAGATACACCACTGTAACATCGAGCCAGTCATTAATGAGAAGCTAGACTCCCTTATGACTGCTCGAGGTGGTCATGCTCAGTGCCCTCGTTCTATAATGAGTACCTGTATTCTCACTCTGATGTCCCCATACTGTAGACTCAAGACTCATCTATCCTAAGAAAGTGATCGTACACCAAGCTTCTAGATCAATCACCATCCTTATGATGATCCTATTGGGAATAGTATCCCAAAGTCAATCATCAGCATGTTGATGATTGAGCTATTTTATATAATTATATTAAATTATTAATTAAATAAAAGTTATTTTGACTTTTCATCATAAATTTATCATTTTCTAATGAACTTCTATCTGTTGTAATGAAGTTCTTAGGACTATTTAGAATCAATAAAGAAGGATTTGTCGTTTAGTCCTTAAAATTATTCGTGATCAAATGATACGTTGTTACTTAGGATGACAACGTCTATCGAGTATATATCATTATGTGCAATATAGATTGGTTGTCCTCTTAACCAAAGAGTGTGAAGATACTAGTATGGCATGCAGGTGAGATGGAGTACATCTATCTGAACGTGACCAACTCTAGAGCTTTTCTACTGTCAAGAATTGCTCTAATAAAATATGGGCATAAATGTCCCTACAACTTGAGATCACCATGATGACTTTCAAGCAACTCACTATGGTTTAATGTCGGACTACCTAAATTTCTAATTCAGTGATAGAAGATTTTTGGGTACAGTCAAGTACTTGAGAAGTCAGTGCATGAGTCAAGATGGGATTGACCACTACTGAACTCAAGAGCTTTGTTTAATAGTATTTTAATTTAGCAAAGCCTTGGCTAGGGTAGTCCTAGTGAGGGATCCTAGTACTAATTGCTTTGAGATTTGATTTGGATATATCTTTCAGGGTTGATAATTAAATCCCAAGTCATCCTATGCACAAAGGTCAAAGGGATAAATTATGTGGTAACCATATTCACGTAGGTTCTGAATGTTGCGATTGCACTATTCGGCCTATCCGAATGTCCGATACTATTTCTAGATGGTCATTTCGATTAGTACAGAAAATTGATTCCTGTGCTACTAGCTTAGGTTCAAACCTGCAGGGTCACACATGCAAGAGGTTCCTACCCGATCTAATGGGTGATCAAGAGAAATGTTAATTAGTGATTTGATCACTAATTAATTCAATTTGATTGAGTAATTATTTTTGGATCAAGACCAATTGAATTGGATTCATTTGGATTTGACCTGATTAGGTTATAAGCTGATATAATCATCAAGGAGGTTTAATCCCTGATTTGATCAGGAGTTTTGCTTGATTAATTTTTTATTTGACTAAAATTTAACTAAGCCTAAATAAGTTCGATTTAATCTAGTCTAATTGGGCCCAATTAATTTGGATTGGATTTGTTCGATTGGAGGACAAACAATGAGACTAGTTTGACTAGTCTTCCCATGTGCCACATCACTTTTTGAGTTGTGCCATCCTTTCTCCATGAGAAAGATGTTTCTTGTATGTTTTTTCATGCAAGGGAGGGCGTACGTTCTCTCTTCTCATGTGCCTTATGAATTGGTTTGATTTGGTTATCAATTGAATTCGAATAGGATTTGAATTTGAATGGATAACCACTTGATCTAAACCAACTCCTCATGCCTCCCATGTTTTGTGCGCTTCTATAAAATGTTGGATTTTATGAACATGCAAAAGAGAGGAAGAGAGAAGAGAGAAACATCAAAAGGAGAGAAGAGAAAGTCTCTTCTTTGCATGCATGAGAAAAGCCTGGTGCAAAGGTTTTGGGTGAGAGCATACCCTAGAATCTATCTAAGATTTGAGATTTAGATCTGTGAGTTATGAGGGTTGTGGCTTCATAGATCTAGGTAGAGAACCTCAACTTCTCATCTACATTCATTGGGATCCGGAGCATCCAAAGACCTATTGAAGAAGATCAAAAGAAGTTTGATCTAAATCAGCTATTGAAGGTTTCTACAGAGCTAGCACTCAGAAGGAACTGATCGGGATCAGGACCTTATATGGATTACCCATGGAGGCCAGATGCTTGTGTGGCTAAGTCTCGATGATCAAATTTACACCGAGAAGATCCGATTGTGGCATTCTTCTAGTCGTGAAAAGATAACATGTTCTGAATACGTAGAGTAATAAAATAGTTTTACTATTGATTTTATTTTTATTTTTAGATATGCATGCATATATAATATATTAGATCCTATAGCGTGTAGATTTTTTAAATTAGATCTATAGCTTTTTATTATTAATATGATTAATAATATTATTCACTATGTATTTATCAAAAAAAAAAATGAAAGTAGAGCTAGAAATCCTATGCTCTCCCTTCAATTGGTATCAGAGCACCAGGTTTATTGATGTATTATATATGCATGATTTAGATTATTTTTAGATTAGATTTAAATAATAATCTAATCTAAAAAATAAAAATGATGATCGCATGGACTATAGGTTGTCCTGCTGTAAGATTTACACCTTACAATGGAAAGGTTATCCTGGTACGTTGCGATCTATAAAATTGATCATAAAAATTTTAGATTAGATCAAATGATTTTTTATGATGTATTTGAAGTGTTTAATCAAAATTTTTATCATGAATTAGTATTTAGATTAGATCTAAATAGTTTCATGATTTTTTATGTAGAGTATATAATTTTAGATTAAACCTGAATAGGATCTTAAAAAAGGTTCTATTCGCCAGTCGAGCCGGCTCTCTCAGAAATCAAGCCAGCTCGACTAGCATGCCAGCCATAATATAATTTTTGGAATAATGAACCAGTTGACTCGATCATGAATTAGGCCGGCTTGCTTAAATTCGGGCTGGCTTGGATGGGATCCAAGCTTGCCCAACTAGAAAGATGGCCTTCAAGCATTCTGCCCAAGCCGACTATCTTAGAAACTGAGCCAGCTTGCCTTTGCTCGAGCCAGGTTGGATGGGATTCGAGCCTGCCTAACTGAGAAGTTGGCTGAATGTCATAATTGACTGATTTTATGTGATTAAACCTACATCTAGTGCTTGTTTATGAAATAAGCCGACCCATTTTTGAAATGAGTCGACCTATTTAGTGAAACGGTGCTAGGATGTAAAGAATCTTTCAAAATTTTAAAAAATATTTTCAAAATGCCAAACCCTAATCCTTAACCTAAAACTTAATTAAAAATTAAGTATGATGAATTAGGATCTAGAATTATGAATTAAAGATCTTAAGTCATTGATCATAAAATGTGAATTATTGGGTTAGTCGAATTAGGTCCATTAATTAGGTTAGACCTAAGGCTAGTTAAAGAATGGACTAAATTAAAGTAATTGATCAAATCTAACCAAATGTTGATTTAGATTAGGTCAAGGACTCTTTAGACCAAATTATAATAGTTGTAGTTGGTCAAGCCCATGCCTTTAATGAGAACCAAATGGACTTGATTCGTGGCTATGCAATCGAACCTAAAATTGCTAGGTTGGTCAAATTGAAACTAATGAATCGGATGGTGTCTAAGGTAATTTTGGCAGTTCAGACTAGTGATTTTTAATTGGGAGCTACTCGCACTGATTTGTTCTTTGACAAGTTAATGGGATATTTCCACTAATCTCACTTACCTGACCATCCTCGTGAATTAGGTTTTGATTAGACCACTTAGTGATTTGGACTCACCCATGTCAATTAGGTAAATCAATTTGATTGATTTAGGTGCACCTAATGCCAATTATGATTAGGTCCTTATTGATCTGACTTGGTGAAGTTAGTCGAAGGATCCATATTGGCAGCTTGATTATTCTTAAAATAGTTAATAAAATTCTCTAAAATTATTAGGTCCTTAAAATAATAAAGTTATGGGGATAACTAAGTCATTGCCTTCCATTAAGTTGAGTGATAATGGGTCCATTAGTTTAATAATCATTGGTGGTCCAAAGACCTAGTGCTTATTAACCAATGGAATTATCATTCATAATATGATAATTTGGTTGTGTCTTTCTAATGGTGGTCAGGTTGGCTGGCCAAAATTGGGCCTGATCATTCGTTGGTCTGATGCACCAAATATGGTCATGTTAATGGTTGGACCTAACTAAATCTTTTTAGTGGAGGCCAAAACCTAATTATTAGATTTTCAAGGCAAAAATTAAATTACCAGAAGTTGTTTGGTAAAATAATTGATTATGAACCAATCCATAGGTACACACGGGTTGACCAACCAAAGTTGGACTCATGTGTAATCTATGAGGATTCTAGTTTCCACTAAGGAATTAGGAATAATTCCTTGAATTGCAGGTAGACGCTACCGATTCGAACAAAATAGTGAGAGAACCTTTAGACTAAAGTCTAAGTCTTTAGAGTAAATAATTTATATACTAATTAGGTCTTTGGTTTTTCTTTAATGTGTAGAAATGGCCACTATCCTGTCACTCCGATGATTGTTGGACAATGATAAACTCATGGGACCCAACTTCGATAGCTGGTATCGAAAGTTGAAGATCATCTTGAAGCATGAGCGGATCTTGTATGTATTAACTGATCTAGCACCTGAGGAGCTAGCCCCAAACACTATTAAAGCGATGAGAGACACTTACTAGAAGTGGCTCAATGACCACACCACCATTTGGTGCATTATGCTGACGGCAATGAATGATGAGTTCAGCTGTAGATTTGAAAATGCCTAGCCTGAGGAGATGCTTCAAATGTTGAATGACTCCTTTGGCATGCCTGACGATGTTGAAAGGCATAAGACTAGTTGTGCCATTTTCAATGATTGTATGAGGGATGGGGCGTCAGTCACTAATTATGTATTATACATGATCGAGATAATTGAATGCCTGAGTAAGCTAGGTTTTTTCCTGCATGTGCAGCTCAAGAAAGATGTGATCCTAAATTCTTTGCCCAAGTCCTTCATCTCTTTTCTTACTCATTTCAGAATGACAAAGCCTGTAGTGAACTACCCATGGCTTATTAGGGTTGCTGCAGAGCTTTGAGAAGGATCACCAGCTCCAAAAAGAGTTGGTGAACATAGTGGAAGGATCTTCTTCTGGTCAGCCCTTTAAGAAAGAGAAGAAGAACAAGAAGAAGAACAACAAGAAGGTGCAGCCGCATGCTGGGATGTCTGCACAAGGTCAGACCAAGAAGTACAAGCCTGACCACAACCACGCAGAGTGCTTCTTTTACAAGAAGCAAGGGCATTGGAAGAGAAACTATTCTTAATACATTACCTTCCTGGACCCGAACAAGTCGAGAAGGAAGCAAGTAGTTGCTGGGCAAGATAATTATATGATAATACCTTGCAACTTTTTAATTTATGGTACTACTACTTGGGTAGTAGATACCGAAAGCTCTTATCATATTTGTAATTCGATGCAAGGTTTATAGGTCAGTAGGAGATTTGGTGAAGGAGAGAGATTCTTGAATGTTAGAGATGAAAGATAAGTTCTAGTTCTAGCTTTAGGAATCATGAACCTTGTAATCAATTCTTATAGAGTTATTCTTAATGATTGTCACTTTTGTCCAAGTATTTTATTGAATGTAATTTCTGTAGGCCTTTTGGCCAAGAACAGTTATTAATTTTTAATAAAAGTAAATTTTTTTAATGTCATTTTGAATGATGTTATAGTTTGTGTTGTATAATTGAATAATGAAAATTATCTATTATCATAGCCTGTAAATATAGTCCAGTTCTCTAGTAAATGCCCTAGATTTGATGATGTGTTAGATGTCTACCTTTGGCACTATAGCCTAGGTCATATTAACAATGATAGAATAAATAGGTTGGCTCAAGAAGGAATTCTTAAGGTCAGTGATTGTGAATCACTTCTGACCTGTGAGTCCTATCTCCTTGGAAAGATGACTAAGTCATCTTTTATTAGAAATGGTGAACGAGCCATTGAACTCTCGGGTCTAGTACATACTGATATATGTGGGCCCATGAGCACAAGAACTAAAGGTGGATATTTCTACTTCATAACCTTCACAGATGATCTATCAAGATACGGGTATGTCTATTTAATGAAACATAAGTTAGAGTCATTTGAAATGTTCAAACTATTCCATAATGAGGTAGAAAAGCAAACTAAAAAGAGTATTAAAACTCTTCGATCTGATCGAGGGGGTGAGTACCTTTCCAGTAAATTTCTGATACATCTTGTAGAGAATGGGATTCTCTCCTAATGGACTCCTCCTAGAATATCATAGCATAATGGTGTGTCTGAAAGGAGGAATCGAATCCTGTTGGACATGATTCGATCCATAATAGGATTTGCCAGTCTGGCTATCTTCTTATGGGGATATGCGCTCGAGTCAGCTTGTTATATTCTTAATAGGGTTCCAAGTAAGTTTGTTTCTAAAATGCCATATGAGATGTGGATAGGGTGTAAGCTAGTACTCTCGCACCTTAGGGTTTGGGGCTGTCCGACTTATGTCAAACATTTAGTAATGGACAAGCTTGAACCTAGGTCTGACAAGTGTAGCTTTATAGGATACCCAAAAGAGACCAAAGGATATTACTTCTACCTAGCTAATGAACAAAAGATGTTTGTCAGCCTTAAGGCAGTCTTTTTGGAAAAAAGGTTCCTTAGTGAAGGGACTAAGCCTCTAAGATTGAGCTTGAGGAAGTTCAATAGGTGGAAGAACCGACACAAGTAGCTGAACCTAAATCAAATTTGATTCGATCAGACCAGCAGCGTATTGAACCTATACCCTTAAGACAATCTAGTAGAGTACCACATTAGTCAGATAGATACTATGGTTTCTTAGTCCGGGATGGTGATCCTATCAAACTTGATGAGAACGATGAGGATCCGATCACTTATATGGATGCAATGCAAAGATCCAACTCTGAAAAATGGCTTGAGGCCATGAGATCCAAAATGGAGTCCATGAAGGTCAACGATGTATGGATATTGGTTGATCCATCCGAAGGGATAAAATCCATAGGATGTAAGTGGGTCTTTAAAAGGAAAAGAAGCATAGATGGAAAGGTGGAGATCTATAAAGCTCATCTGGTTGCCAAGAGGTATTGTCAACGTTATGGTATTCACTAGGATGAGACATTCTCTCCTATGGCAATGCTCAAGTCCATTCGGATCATGCTTGCGATAGCTATGCATCTAGACTATAAAATCTGGCAAATAGATGTGAAAATAGCATTCCTAAATGAAGAGCTGGCTGAAGAGGAGTATATGATACAACCTGAAGATTTCACATTCACAGATGAGTCTAATGTGTGTAAGCTTCAAAGATCCATTTATGGACTAAAGCAGGCAACTCGGAGTTGGAACATACATTTTGATAGGACGAGCAAGACGTATGGCTTCATTAAAAATGAAGAAGAGCCTTATATATATAAATGGACTAATGGTCCAGCAATAGTATTTCTAGTATTGTATGTGGATGATATTCTCTTAATTGAAAATGGTATCCCTGCATTACAAGGATTAAAGGTCTGGCTGTCGTCATAGTTCTCCATGAAGAATCTAGGATAAGCTTCCTACATCCTAAGAATGAAGATCTATAGAGATAGATCTAAAAGGTTGCTTGGGTTGTCCCAGTCTACGTACATTGACACTATGCTGAAGAAGTTCAGCATGGAGAATTTTAAGAAGGGCTATCTATCGATAGGCCATGAAATTTCTCTCTTAAAGAGGGATTGTCTGACAACACCTCAAAAGAGAGAAAGTATGAGTAGAATTTCATATGCTTTGATAGTGGATTCTATTATGCACACCATGACATGTATGTGACCAAATGTGGCATACTCACTAGGTGTAGTAAGTAGATACCAATTTGATTCAGGAGAGAATTACTGGAAGATTGTTAAAACCATCCTGAAGTATTTCAGAAATACTAAGGACTAGTGGCTTGTTTATGATGAGTCAAACTTGAGAGTTATAGAATTTACAGACTCCAATTTTCAGTCTAATCACGATGACAACAAAAGTATGTCGGGGTATGTGTTTATCCTTAATGGTGATGATGTCTACTAAAAAAGTTTCAAGCAGCACACCGTGGTCGATTCAGTATGCGAGGCAGAATATGTTGTTACATCAGATGCCGTCAAAGAAGTGATACGACTGAAGAAGTTCATCATCGAGCTTGGAGTAGCACCCTCCCTTGATGGTCTAGTTCTGCTCTTCTATGATAGCTCTGGAGCCATAGCTCTGATGAAGAAATCAAAGGCACACCAGCAGATGAAGCATATTCTGCGCTACTTCTATCTTATCTAGAAGATTGTGGATTGAGGTGACGTCAATCTTTAGAAGATCGACAGGAAGGAGAACCTGGCCGACCCATTCACTAAAGCCATTACGGTGAAGGAGTTCGATGACTTCAAGTCGAAGATGGGTATATGATACTATACCAATTGGCTTTAGGCCAAGTAGGAGATTATTGAGAATAGTATTCCAAAGCCAATTATCAACCTATTGATGATTGAGCTATTTTATATAATTATATATAAATTATTAATTGAATAAAAATTATTATAGCTTTTTCATCATAAATCTTTCATCTTCTAATGAACTCCTATCTATTATGATGAAGTCTTTAGGACTATTTAGAATTAATAAAGAAAGATTTATCGTTTAGTCCTTAAAATTATTTATGACCAAATGATATGTTATTACTAAGAATGATAATGTCTATCGAGTATAGGTCATTATATGCCATATAGGTTGGTTATCCTCTTAACCAAGGAGTGTGGAGATACTAGTATGGTATGCAGGTGAGATGTAGGAGTACATCTACACTGAATGTGACCAACTTTAGAGCTTTTCTGCTATCAAAAATTGCTCTGATGGAATATGGGCATAAATATCCCTCCGACCTGAAATCACCATGGTGACTTCCAAGCAACTTACTATGCTTTGGTGCCAGACTACCTAAATTTCTAATTCAGTGATAAAAGATTTTTGGATACAATTAAGTACTTAAGAAGTTGGTGCATGAGTCAAGATAGGATTGACCACTCCTGGACTCAGGAGCTATGTTCAATAGTATTTCAATTTAGCAAAGCCTTGGCCAGGATAGTCCTAATGAGGGGTCACAGGACTAATTGCTTTGATACCGACTTAGGTACGAACCTATGGGATCACACACACTAGAGGTTCCTATCCAATCTAATAGCTGATCAAGAAAAATTTTAATTAGTGATTTGATCACTACTTAACTCAATTTGATTGAGTGATTATTTTTAGATCAAGACCAATTGAATTAGATTTATTTAGATTTGACCCGATTAGGTTATAAGATGATCTAATCATCAAGAAGGTTTCATTCTTGATTTGATCAAGGGTTTGGCTTTAATTAATTCCTGATTTGACTAGGTTTTAACTAAGCTTAATTAAACCTAAATAACTTGAATTTAATCTAGTCTAATTGGGCCTAACCAATTTGGATTGGATTGGTTCGATTGGAGGACAAACAATGAGACTAGTTTGACTAGTCTTCCCATGTGCCACATCACCCTTTGATTTGCACCATTTTTTCTCCATGAGAAAGATGTTTATTGTAAGTTTTTTTCATGTAAGGTAGGGCTTGCATTCTCCCTTCTCACATGCCTTATGGATTGGTTTGATCTAGTTACTAATTGAATTCAAATAGGATTTGAATTTGAATGGGTAACCACTTGATCTAAACCAACCCCTCACACCTCCCATGTTCTATGCGCTTCTATAAAATGCTGGATTTTATGGACGTGCAAAAGAGTGGAAGAGAGAAGAGAGGAACATCGAAGGAGAGAAGAGAAAGTCTCTTTTGTGCATGCATGAAAAAAGCCTGGCGCAAGTGTTTTCGGTGAGAGCATACCCTAGAATCTATCTAGGGTTTGGGATTTAGATCTATGAGTTGCGAGGGTTGTGACTTCATAGATCCAGGCAAAGAACCTTCTCAACTTCTCATCTACATTCATTGGGATTCGAAGCATTCGAAGACCCGATAAAGAAGATCAAAAGAAGTTTGATCTAAATCAGCTATTGAAGGTTACTACAAAGCTAGCACTCGAAAGGAACTGATCAAGACCAGGGCCTTGTATGGATTACCGGTGGAGGCCAGATGCTTGTATGGCTACATCACGGTGATCAGATCTACACCAAGGAGATTATACTGCAGCATTCTTTTACCCATGAAAAGATAACATGTTCTGAACACGTAGAGCAATAACATAGTTTTACTGTTGATTTTTTTTTTATTTTTAGATATGCATCCATATATAATACATTAGATCCTGTAGCATATAAATTTTTTAAATTAGATCTTTAGTTTTTTATTATTAATAATTAATAGTATTATCCACTATCATTTATCAAAAAAAAATTTTGAAAGTAGAGCTAGAAGTTCTGTATGCTCCCTTCAGATCCTACGGTCAAGAGCAATTTATGAGTTAATTATGAAAATTCATATCTTAAATTTTTAACTCTTGAAAAAATAAATTATTATTACTGTTAACTCAAAGGATGTATCACAAAGACTTTTAATACACATTATGATAGAAAATAACTCTTTTATTAATTTATAGTCAAAATTATTAAATTACTCTTATAAGTGTATTACAAGTGTTTAGCCAATCTGGCTTCTAGGGTACACATCTTACAAAAGGTCCCCTCAACCGTAACCAACAAATTCAATAAATTGATCAAGGTGCATTGAATCTTATTTATGTGGAAGTTCATAAGGAGCCGCCCATATGAATAGGTCAAGAACTACAGGATCAAATTAATCTGCGTCCTTATGAAGGAACCAGATCTAGGATTTTAGGACTAGATCATGAAGCTTTTTCAAGATCAGGCAGCGAAAGATTAAAATCAATCAAAATTAATCTAAAATACTCTGAATATAAGATCTTATTATATAATTATTGCATGGTATGTAAATTAGAGATTAAAAATTAAACAAGAAAGAAAAAGTTGATCATATCAATCTAGATCTATACTACATCTAATGCAGCTATAAAATAATAGATCAAATCTATTACCAAAGTAAGTTAGATGTTCAAACTTATTGATCCAGGCTTGAGGATGAAGTCATGAGCTGCACATGCATCTAGCCTCTAGGAGTCATCCACATGAGCCGACGAATACGATTAGAGATCCTGATGCAGGAAATCAGCATAGTATGCTAGCACTGTACTGATCTCTTTTCGACGGTCAATCCGATGCTTTCTTATTTGAAATACAGATACTCCAAAATACCAAAAGGAAAAGAAGAAGATTTATGATGTTAAGAAACCTTCAAAAGCTCACAAAAAGAGAGGAAGAGATCTAGAACAAAAACCCTAGAAGAAGACCCTCTTCTTCTTGTTTGTTTTTTAGACACCCTAATTTGTGTTTTTAATATCTCTATGATCTAGATAAATTTTTCTTTGATTTTTCTACACCAAAGAGAACTCTCAAATTTCTACAATCCATGAAAATTTTTGCAAATTTTTTTTTTTAAATAAAGAGATATGTAGAGTCTAAGTTAGGTCAAAAATCTAGACTAGGAAGGACCAAATAAGGGAAGTTGTTGGGGCGCCCAAATCTTCAGTGCCCCATCTTTTTGTTTTTCATGGACCAGCAAGGGAGGATGCAAATAAACCCAAAAAAGAATGTGTGAGAGAGAGAGAGAGAAAATAAGGGAGGTGGTGGCATGAACGAAAGGAGGACTTTTAGTTGACTAGGAATTCTATCTCATAGAATCCTAAGCGAAATCAACTTCCCCTTTTGACTTGGTCATGCAACAAACTTCCATATGAGAAATAGAAGAGAGAAAGAGAGCGTGAGAAGCCTTTGGGCATGGAGAATTTCATGTAAAAAAACAATGAGAAAGGGGTGGGGTGTGAAGATTTGGTGGTGCAAGGAATAGGGAGTCCTAGCCACACTAGGATTTCTGTTTTGACCTGGTCAAACAAGATCTTTTAACTAAATAAAAATAAGAGTAATCCAACCCAATTAAATAAGGCCCTAACCTAATTAAGAATTTATTTAAATTAGATTAAATCAAATTTAATTCTAATTTATTTTTTAATTAAATTAGAAAATTGGGTTGACCCAAGTCCTAGTTAGGCTAGGACTAGTTCTTTCTTGCACTTGGCTTATCCAATAAACTAATTGAATTTGATCCAATCAAGTCCAAACTAAATCTAATTAAATCATATTTAATTAGACTTAATCTCAGCCTACTGACTTAATCAAATTAAGCTAATTAGCAATCAAATTGCTAATGAATCCTCCTGCAACACTTGCACTAGGTCAAACATCAACCGTATTGATCATTTAACCCTAAAATAATTCTAAATCATTGATGAACCATCCGATCAGAACATGAACTCTAATGTGTATGACCTCATAGGTCTGAACCTAAGCTGGTAGCATAGAAATAAATTTCTTGTATCAATCAAAGTGACCATCTAGCAATGATACCCGATGATCGGATAGATCGAAAGGTGTAGAACACCATCCTTAGAACCCATGCGGATATAGTTTCCATATAATTCATCCCCTTGACCATAATACTCGTAGGACACCTCAGAGTTCAACTATCAACTTTGATTAGATTGTCCGTATTGTATTTCAAAATATCAAATCCATCTGATGGATTATCCTGGCCAAGATTTTGCTATACTGAAATACAGTGATACATTCCTCTCCAAATCTTGGAGTGATCAATTCCATCTTGATCACACTCCGACTTTGCAAGTACTTAACTGTGCCCAAAAGCCTTTCGTTGCTGAATTAGAAATTGAGTTAGTCCAGTACCAAAGCAAAGTGAGTTACTTGCAAGTTACTGAGATTATCTCAAGTCTAAGGGATACTTATACCAATATTCCATCAGAGACATTCTCAACAGCAGAATGCTCTGGAGTTGGTCATGTTCAATGATGATGTACCCATACATCTCACCTATATGCCATACCAGTGTCTCCATACTCTTTTGTTAAGAGGACAACCAATTTGTATGGCATATAGCGACTTATGCTCGATAGATGCTATCATCCTAATTAGCAGCCTATCATTTGGTCATGAACAAATTTAAGGACTAATCGATAAATCCTCTCTTTATCAAAACTAAATAGTCCTAAGGACTTCATCACAATAATGGAGTTCATTAGACGATATAAACTTATGATGAAAAAGATGTCAAAAATTTTTTATTAATTAATAAATTAATTACAATACCTCAACTATCAACAAACTGATGATTGGCTTTGGGACATAATTTTCAACAACTCTCCACTTATCCTAAAGTCACTCGGTCACAGTATCCTAATACCCATCTTCGACTTATGGTTGTCAAACTCCTTGATTGCCAGGGCTTTAGTGAAGGGGTTGGCTAGGTTCTTCTTTTCATCGATCTTCTGAAGATCGATGTCACCACGATCCACGATCTCATGGACCAAATGGAAGTGGCATAGAATGTGCTTTGTCCACTGGTATACCTTCGGTTTCTTTGCTTGAGCTATGGTGCCAATGCTATCACAGTAGAGCAGGACTGGACCATCAATGGAGGGTGCTACTCTGAGCTCGGTGATGAACTTCTTCAGCTACACAGCTTTCTTTGCTGCATCTGATGCTGCCATGTACTCTACTTCACAAATAGAGTCAGCCACTATATGCTGCTTGAAAGTTTTTCAGCAGATGGCTCCACCATTTAGAGTAAAGATATACTCCGACTCACTTTTACTATCATCATGATCAGATTGAAAGCTAGAGTCTGTAAACCCAATAAATTTCAGATCTGACTCACCATAAACCAACCATTGGTCCTTAGTATTTCTCAAATACTTAAGGATGGTTTTAACCACCTTTCAATGATTTTCTCCAGGGTCAGACTAGTATCCACTTACTACTCGTAGTGGGTATGCAACGTTTGGTCTCCTACATGTCATTGCATACATGATAGACCCCACTGTCGAAGCATATGAGATTCTACTCATATGCTCTCTCTCTTTAGGAGTTGTCGGATAATCCTTCTTAGAGAGAAAAATATCTTGCCCTATCGGGAGATAGCCCTTTTTGGAATTCTCCATGCTGAACCTCTTCTGCACAGTTTCTATATACGTGGACTGGGATATACCAAGCATCCTTTTAGATCTATCCCTATAGATCTTCATCCCTAGGATGTAGGATGCTTCACCTAAGTCTTTCATGGAGAACTGTGATGACAATCAGACTTTTATTTCTTATAGTACGGAGATGTCATTTTCGATTAAGAGAATGTCATCCACGTACAAAATAAGGAATATCATTGCTAGACCATTTGCCCATTTGTAAATGCAGGATTCTTCTCCATTCTTAACGATGCCATATGTTTTGATCACTTTATCAAAATGCATGTTCCAACTCCAAGATGCTTGTTTTAGTCCATAAATGGATCTTTGAAGTCTGCACACCTTGGACTCATCTGTAGATGTGAATCCCTCAAGTTGTATCATATACACTTCTTTAGTTAGCTCTCCATTTAGGAAACCCATCTTCACATCCATTTGTCAGATCTTATAGTCTAGGTGGGCAGCTATTGCAAGCATTATTCGAATGGATTTGAGCATTGCCATTGGAGAGAATGTCTCGTCATAGTCAATACCATAACATTGATGACATGCCTTGGCAACCAGACGGATTTTATAGGTCTCCACCTTTCCATCTGCATTTCTTTTCCTTTTGAATATCCATTTACATCCAATGGATTTAACCCCTTCAGGTGGGTCAACTAATGTCCATACATCATTGACCTTCATGAAATCCATTTTGGATCTTATGGCTTCTAGCCATTTCTCAGAGTTGGATTTCTGCATCGCATCCATATAAGTGATCGAATCCTCATTATTCTCATCAAGTTCGATGGGATCATCATCCTGGATTAAAAATTCATAGTATCTATTCGAATGGTACAGTACTCTACTTGATCATCTTAATGGTGTGGGTTCACTAGGCTTCGGATGTAATCTGATCAAATCCGACCTAGGTTCAACATTCTATGTCGGACTTTCTACCTGTTGAACTTCATCAAGTTCAACCTTAGAGGCAACAGTTTCTTCACTAAGGAACTTTTCCAAAAAGGTTATCCTAAGGCTGACGAACACCTTTTGTCATCAGCATGATAGAAATAGTATCCTTTGGTCTCTTTTGGGTATCCTAATAATATGCACTTGTCAGACCTAGGTCAAAGTTTATCTGTAATTAACCGTTTGACATAAGCCAGACACCCCCAGATCTTGAGGTATGAAAGTGCTGGCTTACATCCTGTCCATATCTCATATGGAGTTTTAACCATAGATTTACTTGAAATCCTATTTAAAAGATAGCAAGCCGATTCGAGTGCATATCCCCAGAGGGATATTGGCAAGCTGGCAAAATCCATCATGGATTAGACTATATCTAATAGAGTCCGATTTCTCCTTTCAGATACACCATTATGCTGTGGTGTTCCTGGAGGAGTCCATTGGGAGAGAATTTCATTCTCTTCTATACATGTGAGAAACTCACCAGAAAGGTATTCTCCTCCTTGGTCAGCAGAAGAGTTTTAACACTCTTTTCAATTTGTTTTTCTACTTCACTTTAGAATCATTTGAACATTTCAAGTGAATTCGACTTATGTTTCATCAGATAGACATATTCAAATCTGGATAGATCTTCTATGAAAGTGATGAAGTAGACACATCCACCTTTGACACTAGTACTCATTGATCCACATACATCAGTATGTACTAGTCCTAAGAGTTTAGTATTTCTCTCACCTTTTTCAGTAAATGGTGACTTAGTCATTTTACCAAAAAGATAGGATTCATAGGTTGGAAGCGATTCACAATCACTAGTTTGAGGATACCCTCTTAGGCCAACCTGCTTATCCTGTTCTTATTTATATGACCAAGCCTACAGTGCCATAAATAGATATCTATCACATTATCTAATCTAGGATGTTTGCCAGTTGAATAGACTACATTAATAGGTTATGATAACATATATACATCATTATTCAATTATCTATAGAAAGCAGTAACACCATTCATAATGACATTACAAACTTATTTTTTTATTAAAATTTCATAATTATTCATGGCCAAAAGACCTACAAAAATGATATTTAAAAAAAAACTAGGATAGAAATGATAATCACTAAGAACAACGGTATGAGATTCAAATACAAGTTTCAAAATTTCTAAAGCTAGAACTGAAACTGATCTTCCATCTCCAACGTCTAGGAATCTCTCATTTTGTTCGAATCTTCTACTGACCTGCAACCCCTGCAACAAATTATAAATATGATAAAGGCTTTTGGTATTCAATACCCAGTCAGTAATATCACACACAGAGAAATTACAAGGAGTTATCATATAAATACCTTGCCCAGCAATAGCTTGCTTCTTCCTCTATCTGCTCGAGTCATAGGAGGCAATGTACTAAGGACAATTCCTATTCCAGTGCCCCCACTTCTTACAAAAGAAGCATTCGGCTTGACTCTTATCGAACTTAGATTTTGGGATCTGAGCCTGCATAGATGTCCTAGCCTGAACATGTACCTTCTTGGCTTTCTTCTTCCTGTTCTTCTTCCCTTTTCCAAAGGGTCGAGAATGACAAGACAAACCTCCCACTAAGTTCACCGACTCTTTATGGAGCTAGTGATCCTTATCAAAGTTCTGAAGTAACCTCAATAACCCATGGTAGCCAACTTCAGGCTTTGACATTCTATAATATGTAAGGAATGGACAATAAGACTTGGGCAGCAAGTTCAATAATGCATCTTTCCAAAGTTGTTTGTGCAAGAAAAAGTCAAGCTTGTTCAAGTACTCTATCAGCTTGATAATGTACAGTACATGATCAGTGGCAGAGGCTCCATCCTACATTCTGGCATTGAAGATGGTGCAACTAGTCTTGTACCTCTCAATGTCATCGGGTGTGGCAAAAGAATCCTCCAACACTTGAAGCATTTCATTTGGTTGAGCTATCTCAAACCTGCGACTGAACTCGTCACTCATCGTAGCCAGCATAATGCAACACACCGTGGTTCTATCACTGAGCTACTTCTAATTAGTGCCTCTGACTGTTCTATGTGCATTGACAGCTAGCTCCTCAGGTGCAAGATCCATCAGCACATATAGGATCCGTTCATGCTCTAGGACAATCTTCAACTTTCGGTACCAGCTACCGAAGTTGGGTTCCACCAACTTATCATTATCCAACAATGATCGGAGCAATAGGAAAGTGGCCATATCTGCACACAGAAAAAACCTAACCAAATTAGTAATTGATTTAATAAACCTAGAGATTTGGACTTTAATAAAAAGGGTCTCCCACTATTTTATTCGAATTGGTAGCCTCTACCTCCAATTCGAAGAATTACCCTAATTTCTTAGTGGGTACTAAAATCCACATAGACTGTACACAAGCCCAACTTTGGTTGGTCCACCCCTGTACATCTAAGGATAGGTTCATAACCAATTTTTCTCTAAGTAATTTTAAGTAATTAAAGTTTGCCCCATGCCCTAATCAGTTGGCTTTGCCCTACTCAGAAAAGGGTCTAGTTAGGTCCAACTATTAACATGACCATACTTGGCCCATCCAACCAAAGAATGATCAGGCTTAACTTTGGTTGGCCCACCTAACCACAATTTAGAAAGATGTATCCAAGAGATCATATAATGAATGATAATTCCATCAACCGATAAGCACCAGACCTTTGGGCCTCCAATGATTATCCAAATGATGGACCCATTATCATCCACTTTAATGAGAGGCTATGATCTAATTATCATATAACTATGTTATTTTAGGAATCTAATAATTTTAGAGAATTTATTTATAGAAGTGAGTAGATCAGATTAACCAGCTTATCATGATCCTTCCACTGGCTTCACCAAGTTAGCTTAAGGTAGACCACTAACAGGCTAGTCCACGAGAACCTAAATTAGTCACATTGATTTACCTAGCTGACATGGGTCAACTCAAATTGTCAAGTGATCCGATCAAAACTCAATCTCACCAAGAAGGCCAGATAAGTGAGATTGGTGGAAGAGTCTGCCAAAGCTTGGGCTTAGGGTTAGGGTTTTGGGCTTAGGGTTGGGGTTAGGGTTGGGGTTTGGCTTTTCAAAAATGATTTTTATATTTATAAAATATTTTTATAACATTATCCTATCAACCAAGTTGCATGTTTGATTCATAATCAATATGCATATAAAATAAATATAAGACTACTTTAGATCTAATCTAAATATGTTCATGTAATTGAAATAGTTTTAATAATAATCAATCATAAATCTTCCTAGATCAAATCTAACATATTTATGATGATTAAAATTAGATTAAAATATTTTTAATCAGATCATAAAATTCTTTAGATCTAATCTAAATTTTATGATCAATATTTTAGATCAGCACGTACTAGGACAACCTATCCACTATAAGAGGTAAACCTTATAGTAGGACAACCTTACGGCAGTCCATGCAATCTAAAATATTTTATTTTTAGATATAAAACTATTTTAAATTTATTAAATCATAAATAAAATTAGATTAAATCTAATAAATTTTTAATTAGAGTTAGATCATCATGAACTAGGACAACCTTTTCACCGTAAGGGGTAAATCTTATAGTAGGACAACCTTATAGCAGTTCGTGAGATCTAAATTTTTTTAATTTTAAATTTAATAATTAGATTATAAATTAGATCTAATCTAAAAAATAATCTAAATATGCATAAAAATCATGTAATAAGAACCTAGGCTCTGATACCAATTGAAGGAACCAGATCTAGGATTTTAGGACTAGATCTTGAAATTTTTTCAAGATCAGACAATAGAGGATTAAAATCAATCACAATTAATCTAAAATATCCTATATTTAAGATCATATTATATGATTATTGCATGATATTTAAATCAAAGATTAAAAATTAAATAAGAAAGAAAAGGTTGATCATATCAATTTAGATCTATACTACATCTAATACAACTATGAAATAATAGATTGGATCTATTACCTGAGCAAGTTAGATGTTCTAACTTATTGATCTAGGCTTAAGGATGAAGTCACGAGCTATACATGCATCCATCCTCTAGGAGTCATCCACACGAGCCGATGAACACGATCAGAGATCCTGATGCAGAAAATCAGCACAGTATGCTGGCACTGTGCTGATCTCTCTTCGATCATCAATCCGATGCTTTCTTATTTGAAACTTGGATACTCCAAAATACTAGAAGGAAAAGAAGAAGATTTGT
The DNA here is from genome assembly GCA_006176705.1 of Cocos nucifera. Lineage (NCBI taxonomy): Eukaryota > Viridiplantae > Streptophyta > Magnoliopsida > Arecales > Arecaceae > Cocos > Cocos nucifera. The sequence goes on along the minus strand of QRFJ01002001.1, from coordinate 478,149 downwards.
GATGCTGAGACATCTCTCAAAAGCTCACAAAAAGGGAGAAAGAGATCTAGAACAAAAATCCTATAAGAAGACCCTCTTCTTCTTGTTTGTTCTATTTCTAGACACCCTGATTTATGTTTTTAATATCTCCACGACCCAGATGAATTTTTCTCTGATTTTTCTACACCTAGACTAGGAAGGACCAAATAAGGGAAGTTGTTGGGACGCCCAACTCTTGGGTGCCCCACCTTTTTTTTTTTCTTATGGACCAGCAAGGGAGGATGCAAATAAACCCAAAAAAAAATGTGTGTAAGATAGAGAGAGAAAATAAGGGAGGAGGCGGCATGAAGGGAAGGAGGACTTTTAGTTGATTAGGAATTCTATCTCATAGAATCCTAAGCGAAATCAACTTCCCCTTTTACTTGGTCATGCAATAAACTTTCATATGAGAAATAGAAGAGAGAAAGAAGGCATGAGAAGCCTTTGGGCATGGATAATTTCACGTAAAAATACAAAGAGAAAGGGGTGAGGTGTGAGGATTAGGTGGCACAAGGAATAGGGAGTCCTAGTCACACTAGGACTTCTATTTTGACCTCGTCAAATAAGGTCTTTTAACCAAATAAAAATAAGAGTAATCCAATCTAATTAAATAAGATCCTAATTTATTTAAGAACTTATTTAAATTATATTAAATTAAATTTAATTTTGATTTATTTTTTAATCAAATTAGAAAATTGGGTTGACCCAAGTCCTAATTAGACTAGGACTAGTTCTTCCTTGCACTTGGCTTATCCAATAAATCAATTGAATTTGATCCAATCAAGCCCAAACCAAATTTAATTAAATTATATTTAATTAAACTTAATCTCAGCCTATTGGCTTAATCAAATTAAGTCAATATATAATTGAATTACTAATCAATCCTCCTGCAACACTTGCACTAGGTCAAACATCAATCGTATTGATCGTTTAATCCTAAAACAAATCTAAATTGCTGTTCAACCATCCGATTGGAACATGAAGTCTAATGTGTATGACCTCATAGATCTGAACCTAAGTCGGTAGCATAGAAATAAATTTTTGTACTAATCAAAGTGACCATCTAGCAATGATATCCGACAGTCGGATAGGACGAAGGTGTAGAACACCATCCTTAGAATCCATGCGGATATAGTTTCCATATAATTCATCCTCTTGACCATAATGCTCGTAGGACACCTCGGAGTTCAACTGTGAACTCTGATCAGGTTGTCCACATTATATTTCAAAATATCAAATCCATCTGATGGATTACCCTGGCCAAGATTTTGCTATATTGAAATACAGTGATACATTCTTCTCCAACTCTTGGAGTGGTCAATTCCATCTTGATCAGACTCCAACTTCACAAGTACTTGACTATGCCCAGAAGTCATTCGTTGCTAAATTAAAAATTTAGTTAGTCCAATACCAAAGCACAGTGAGTTGCTTGCAAGTCACTGAGGTGATGTTAGGTCTAAGGGATACTTATATCTATACCCATTAGAGACATTCTCGATAGCAGAATGCTCTAGAGTTGGTCACATTCAATGATGATGTACCCATACATCTCACCTGTATGCCATACCAGTGTCTCCACACTCCTTGGTTAAGAGGACAACCAACCTATATGGCATGTGGCGACCTATGCTCGATAGAGCTGTCGTCCTAATTAATAGCCTATCATTTGGTTGTAAACAAATTTAAGGACTAATCGATAAATCCTCTTTTTATTGAAACTAAATAGTCCTAAGGACTTCATCACAATAATGGAGTTTATTAGAAGATGTAAACTTATGATGAAAAAGATGCAAAATTTTTTTTATTAATTAATAAATCAATTACAATATCTCAACCATCAATAGATTGATGATTGGCTTTAGGACATAATTTCCAACACATTGTCTATCTACACATCGTGCTTCTCAAGCTCCTTTATGTCCTTGATCATTGACAAGTAATGATCATGGGCCGATTGTCTATCATGCATCTATGCCTTGAAGAGCCTTTTTAAAACTTCGTAGCACACTGCACGTCTCTGCTCACCATACAACTCTTATAGGTATACCAACATTTGGCTAGCGATCTTCATATCCTCATATTGGTGCTGCAACTCATCGAATATGGAGGCCAACACATAGCACATGACCTTATTGTCATCATCCAACCACTTCTCATGAGATGTTCTCTGATCGATGGTCGGATAGGCCGGAAGTGTGGGAAGTTTCTAGTCTAGTACATAAGTTAGCTTTTCAGAATTCAAAATAATTTTCAAATTCTGAAGCGAATCCTTGAAATTAGGTCTGGTTAGATGTGGATCTCTAGGATTCAGACTAGGGGGTTGGACGTAGATATTTTCATATAGAGAGTCAAAATTTCTAGTTAGACTTATAATTGACTTAATCAATTTATTTAAAAATTTTATTTTTAAATAAATTTTAGACTTTCACTATTTTTTTGGTTTCCTACACTCTCTTGGCAGAGATACAAAAGTCTCCACAATTATAGATATTTAGTGGGTAGTGCGGTCCCATCGATTGGCTCACCATCTCACCTAATAGTTATTGATGATGAGTCAGCCAATGAATGGATAACTTTTATTTAATATTTTGCTAAAAAATATGTAGGATTTCATGCTTGTATTTTAAATCATTTTTGAAATAAATCATAGTAAAAGATGTAGATTAAACTACTTAATCTACTAAAGCATGTAATCTAATTACTAAATCCTATATCTAGGATCTATAACATGTCATAATGCATACATATATCTAAAAATTAAAGTACTTTGATATTAATTAGATCAATACCCTAGATCTAGAATAGTTCTAGATCAAACCCAAGATCTCATCTAGGTGAGAGAAGATATCAAATCTCTTACCTTCACATGGGTCGAGAACATCACGATCGAGTCTTGATGTTGTCCTTATTGCTTGGAGCTACATACATATCCGACCTCTATAGATAGTTCACACGAGATTGCAACGCAAATCGAAGGTTCGTTGAATGAAGATCCACATGAAGTGCTAGCTTCTCGCGGATCCCTTCTGATGATTAATCTAAAAAATATTCTTCGGATCTCTTGGAAACCCCAAGAGATGAAGAACAAGAGGAGGAATAAAGAAAAAATTCAACCCTCGGATCTCCCAAAAATTGAAAAAGAAAATACAAGAAAAAAATACCCTAAGAAAAGATAGATCTTCTCTTTCAGGACATTAAATGATTGATGTCCTAAAAACATCTCTATGTTCGGACAAGAGGAGACCTTTTCCTCTAGATTTTTCTCATAGTTCCAAATCTAACATTCTCTAATTTTTTTCATAGAAAAATCTCATAAATAAATAGAGAAGAAGGGTTCTCAAAGAAACCCTAAGAGAAGACCTTTCTTTTCTTCTTCTTCTCTCATCAGGACATAATCAGATCATATTCTAAAAGGACCACCATGCCCCAACACCTTAGAGCACTCATCCCCATGCCCTCTCTCTCTCTCTTAGATTTTTATCATATAAAAATACATAAAGAAATAAAAAGGAAAAACTTAAAAGAAAAAATCAAGAGAAGACAATCTTCTCTTTGTCCCTTCAAGACATCAACTTTTGATGTCTAGATGAAGACCTTTTCTCCAAGGAACTTTGCGCCCATAAACTCCACACCAACTCCTCCTTTCCTCTGGTTTGTGCCATGGAAAATTCCCTAGTTTTTGACACCCACACGTCCTTGAACGATGCCATCCACTTATGATAAGGAAGACTAGGTCAAACCTAGTCTTCTATGGACTCTTAAGGGGAAGTTTTAGGAGGCATCCAACTCTTGGATGCCTCCCTCCCCATGATTTGCTGCCATGAAGAAGAGATTTCCCATGTACAAAACAAAATAAAAAGGGTGACACAAATATCTGGTTGGCATGGGAAATTTTGGCGCAAGATGGGAAGAGGTATTTTACTAATACGGGACTCTATCAAGTTAATTTTAAATCAAAACCAACTACCATATTTGAACAAGTCAAATATTTATTTGAAATCTACCAGATATTGGGGCATAGAATACCTTTCTTAGGTGAGGAATAATTCATGTAGAAATCTGAAAATAAAAGTGGGGCATGGAGATCTTTGGCGCAAGAAAAAATAGGAGTCCTAGTCTAACTAGAACTCTTCTATTAAGACTAGGTCACACCAAAATAAATCATATTCTAACTAGATTTGAGTCAACCTATTTAATAAGTAATCCTAATCTAATTAGAAGCCTAATTAAATTAGATTTAATCAAATTTAAATCTGATTTAATTTCTAATTAAATTAGAAATTAGGTACACTTAAGTCCTAGTTTAACAAGGATTTGTTCTTCCTTGCAATTGGCTTATCCAATAAACTAATTAGACTTAATCCAATTAAGTCCAAACTAATTCTAATTAAATTAAATTTAATTAAACTTAATCTCAGCTTGATTGCTCAATCAAATTAAGCCAATTAGCAATTCAATTGCTAGTCGATGCTCCTACAATACTTGCATTAGGTCAAACATCAATCGTATTAATTATTTGACCTTAGAATGATTCTCAATCATCAATCAACCATCTGATCAGGTAACAATCTTTTATGTGTGTGACCCCATAGATTCAAACCTACATTGGTCACACTGAATGTAGATGTACTCCTACATCCCACCAAGATGCCATACCAGTATCCCTACACCACTTAGTTACGAGGGCAACCAATGCATATGGCATACAATGACCTACACTAGGTAAGTTATTATCGTTATTAATAACTTATCATTTGATTGTGAACAGTTTAAGAACTATCCGATAAATTCTTCTTTATCAATTAAATGTGGTTCCAAGGACTTCATCATAATTTAGAAGTTCATTTAAAAAAGATAGAACTTTTATAATGAACCAGCCAAAAAACTATTATAATTAGATAATTCATATATCGATTCCAATTATCTATAACTTCGATGATTAGCTTTAGAACATATTTTCTAACAACTTTCACTTAGACTAAAGTCAATCAGAATGATATCAAATATCCTGTTGATACGAAAATCCATGAGAATGTCGAAGGTGGCTGGAGTCGAGAAGGTGAGGCCACTGATGGGACCTGCAAAATAAAGTCTAAACCAAAGGTGGGTGGCTCCAGCAGGACCCTCCGACACTCAAGTTAATTCTTCGGCCAACTAGAATGGAGTGCTCAGAAAATAAAGATGCAGAGTAATGGGAAGGAGAAAAGAGCTTCAAGAATAATATATCTGGAGGATCTCTTTTATAGGTGGAGCCCATAACAAACTAATGGTGATAGTCGTAACTATCTGGTAGTGAGCCGTTCAGGCCATGTGGAGTTTGTTATGGAGGATGAGTTATCATTTATCATGATTTGCAAGCAGTTGAGATCCATTTGTGGGAGTTCAGATAGAATAGCTATCGGCTATGAAGAGCTTCCTATCACGATAGTTCTGGAGAAGTTCAGACTTCTCCAAGGTCGTATGCATGTAGATTACTTTATATTGAGCTAGGGGTTGAATTTGCGTAGATGATGAGGTCCTCCTAGGCAACCGTAAGGAGGTCGGTCGAAAGAAGTGCGACTAAAGGAGATTGTCTGGAAGGAGCATGACTAGAGGAGGTCATCCAGAAGGAGCGCAACTAGAGCAGGTCATTCGAAAGGAGCGCGATTGGACCCTAATCATATCATTCATTTTTAGTCAAAAGTCAAGGTCAGCATAATAGTAGTTTTCCTTCACCATTCAAAATTGTGTCACCGAACTTCTATGTACTTAGGGGAGGTTCTACAGTACGAACTCGTTGCTAAGAAAATTGATAAATCTTAATAAGAAGGAGGTCGGCGGTTAAGAACTTTGGCCAAGAACTTTGGTGGGCATCTTTTTATCCCCAACACTTATCCCCCTACTCCTGAGTTCGAATTTCGAATGAAGAAAGTACAGAGAAATTGTTGTAGCTGAAGTTCTTTAGCAACCTCTCACTCTAGGAGAGCGAAACTTTTTATCTTTTTTCAAAATAGCACCAAGATTTTAATGTCAAATGACCTGAAGGGGCAATTCTCCTTGAAAATTCATCTAGCATAGAGCTCTATGTATGGCGTAATTAGTGTTTTGTCAGGTGGCAGGCGTGAGTGGGATAAGTGGCGGGTTAAGATTGGCTGAAGAAGTCCTATAATCATAACTACCTATGGTTCTCATTTTTTATTTAAACCTCTCCTTCTCTTGTAGCTTCTTCTTACTTTCGTCTGCGCTCCACCTTCTTCTCCTTTCTCTCCATTTTCCATCATCCCCGAATGTTCCATCTTTGTTGCCCTTGTTCTCTCATGACATCTCTAGCTATCGGCATCTTTCTCAATCGTTCTTCATCTTTTCGATCTTTTTTTCGAGCTTTTCGATTTACCTTAGGTCAGTCCATCATCCCTGTCATTTTGATTTCTAGCTTTCTTGCATTCTTCAAGTTTTTACAAGTTTTTCTTGGTGGGAACAACCATTCCTCATCTTCGAGTTTTCACAGCCCCTTTTCCTAAGTTTTTTGAGGATTTTATTTGATTTAATCTGATCTAGATGTTGTCCAAGGTTTCTTGGTCTAGTGGTTCTAGGAGTTCGACCGACCTAAATTCCTAAAATCCTAAGATTAGAATGGAAATCGGACTTAGAGCAGTACCTTAGCTAGATTTCATACCGAAAACCATACCTTGTTCCTTGACTGCTGAAGACCTATCGTTAGATAGGATCCAATATGGGGTGCCTGCTGAATATGAGCTGGAACTTCCTGGACCGAGCGGCGGAGCATGTGCTCCTCCTCCAAGTCAGTTCTGCCTATATTTGGAGGCCTTCCATGCTGGATTAAGGCTTCTTCTTCCCATTTTTATTATAGCTCTTTTTCATTTTTTTAAATATCTCCCTAGATTTCGTAGTTCTAAACTCTTTTAGATTTATAATAGGGTTCCTTGCTCTCAGCATATCCACCAAAGTCTAGCCCACCATTTTACTTTTTTGAACTTATTTTACCTTTAAGCATCATCCTACTATGAAGGACTGGTGGTGTGTTTCATCCCAGATCAGAAAGAAGAGATTGATCATAGGAGCTCCCTCCTCTATCCATAATTGAAAAGAGAAGTTCATTTTTGTTTTCTGCCTAACCTTGCACTTAGGACTCCCATCTTGGGAAAATTTGAGGAATTTGGTTCATCAAGCCTTGGAGCTAGAAAAAGAGGACTAGGAGTCAGTTAGCGAAATTAAGAATTTTCAAACTTCTCTTGTGTCTGAGTTAATAAAAGAGCAAATCCTATTCGACCTCAGCCTCAGCCCCCTGAATCCAATAGGTACACGACCAAAGTTGCGAGTTATCCCTTTTCTTTTGTTTTCTTCTCTCTAACTATACCCTTGTTTACTTCACTATAGAAATGGATGCCTAGGCAGTGGAGATGCTCACAATGAGACTCCCAGCCCATAAGAGAAAGGGGAAGGCACTGGGTGAGAGCTCGAAAAAAGTGAGGGTCGACATTCTGATCTCTATGGCTCCTGTTAGTGCCATGGGTGCCCCTGAATTGCTCCCAAGGTCGAAGTTCCTTCCATTGTTGAGTTTGGCACTACTACTAAGGTTGCTGATCCTTCGATCCCATCGAGCCCTCATGTCGAGGCCCAAGTTCTAGAGCCTCTCTCCCTGAAGGGAAGAAAGAGATCGAAAAAAAGAAGACCAAAAGGGCCATAAGAAAGTCCCAGCGGAAGGTCTGCCATAATGGGCCCAACGCTCTGATAAAGAAATAGGAAAGAACCCCTTCAATAATCATGAAGTCATCAGGGGTTTAGTTGATGGGTTTACCATACCCAAAGTTGTAGATAGAATCATCGACGCTGATGTTGACCAGCATGCCTAGGATTTACTAGGAACCTTTCTTGAGGTAGTCACTTCATCCTTCTTTTTCTCTTTAAATTTTTTAATATTTACTTGCCCGCATAACCTATTTCATCATCATATATATATATCTTTTAAACAGATGGACCATCAACTACTGGGCTATATCATATCAATAAACTGCTTGAGGTCAGAATTGGTGAAGGCCCAAGAGGACCACCAGACCAAGGTTGAACGCCTAATTATGGAGTGAGATGAGGTTGACTGCTCTTTCAAGGATAGATCTACTGAGGCTGAGGTTCTCCAAGAAGTGCTCCGCAAAGAAAAAGAAACATCAATGGAGTTGAGAGCTACTTTGGACTTGGAAGGAGAGTGGAGGAAAAAAGCTAAAGCTGAGACTACCGAGTTAAAGGAGCAGATTTTAAGGTAGATCTTGGAGACAATGGCCCAAGTGATAGAAGAGTTCAAGGTCTCTTCCAAAATGAGAGACTTGAACATCAAATTCGGCTAAGAGGCCTTCAACAAAGGTTTCGAGCTTTGTAAGAACAGGATGGCCAGGAAGTTTTTGGAGCTCGACCTTAACTTCTTGTATGAATGGACTTCTGAGGAGGCGGTAGATCCATCTATCGTTGCAATCGACCTCCCACCTACCAAGCTAGATTCTGCCACACTTTCGACCTCCTTTGTTCCTGCCACTATTGAAGGGCCTGCGCTGACTGAAGCAGCACCGAACTCTTCCTAGGTCTGAGACCTCCTAATTTTATATTTTTTTTATTTTTTTTCTTATATTAAAAATATTTTGATCAATGAAGTCAATTTTGAGAATGTTTTTTCTTCTGTGCAAACTATGCAGTGATATTTTCATGCTTCAAGTGTAGTCTCCTGTCGAAGCCAATCCTCTTCCTTAGGGTGACCCCTTGAAGTCCCACATAAAGAGCCTAAGAAAAGAGGCTCATCAAACTAAGAAGAAATTAAAAAAGGTAGAGGATGAGGTTCGAAAGTTGAGAAAATATTATTCTAAGACTATAATTGAAGTTACTCATCTTCGTCAAGTCCATAGAAAGAATGCTATGGACTATATCAATAAAAAGTGCCATCTAATAGAGGAGTTAGAATAGGTGAAGAAGCTTGGTAGCGACAAGACGTGGGCACTAACAGCCAAGGCAAGTTCTCTAGAAGTCGAGTAGAAGGCTGCATAAGAAAAGATTCGATTACTCAAAGAAAATTCAGTGTGGTCAACCAGTCAGAAGGAGTACGACTAGAACTGGACAAAGAAGTTCTCCAAACTCTAAAATCAATTATAGGCAGCTGAGGATTTCCATAATGAATACAGATGCAACTAGTGTGGCTAAGTTGCTGATCTCAAGGGAAAGCTCCGAAGGGCCAATGATGAGATTGCTTGTCTTCGATTTGTCTAAAGAGGTCCAAGCCAGCTCTAGCAAGGACTCAACAGAGGTCCTATCTTTATAGAGTTCTCTAGAGGACTTGTCTACCTTGTTCAAAATAGCCAAAAGAAAGTGTAGGAGTTGAAGATGCAAATGGTCTACCAACAAGATGCTGTCAAGGATGCAGAGGCCGAGTCGACTGTGCTAAGAAAGAAGTTAAAGGTAGTTGAGGATGACTCTTGGAGGCATAAGAAGTTACTGAGTGAAAGTTTGGCAGTTTGGTGGGAATTCGAAGAGAAGATCAAAGACTTGAAGTTATCTTTGGTGTTGGCCGACGCTGGCAGTCCAAAATCCGACTCCAAATAGGGCTTCGGCTTCTTTTTTCTTTCTCCCTTTATTTTTTTTTTTGTAATTGATCTGACGGACTTTTCCATGTATTAAACTTTTTATTTTAATGAAAATATTATTTTGGCAATTTCATCATAATTGTATGCTTGTGTAGCTTTTTACTCTTTTCTCTTTTTTAAATAATCGAAGATCTTCATCAATGTTAGGATGAGGTTCTCCTCCTGTCCCTGATATGGTTGGTCTTTTTCCTTTCCTCTTGTTAGAATGAGGTCCTCCTCCTATTTTTGATAGGATTGGCCTTTCTTTGTTAGGGTGAGATCAACCTTCTGTCCCTAACAAAGCTATAGGGGCACAAAAGGGCCATTAAAAGGGCCTCTCCCCTCCCCCTATCTTAAATAATTGAGGGTCTTCATCCATGTCAGGGTTGTTGAAAGGGCATCTTTCCTTCTTCTATCTTAAAAAATTGAGGATCTTCATCCATATCAGGATGAAGTTCTCTTCCTATTTCTGACACGATTGGCCTTTACTTTGTCTCTTCGTCAGGACGAGGTCCTTCTTCTGTTCCTGACGGAATTGGCTTTTACCTTTGCTACGACAAGATCCTCCTCCTATCCCTAATAAGATCATAAGGGCATAAAAGGAGCATTGAAAGGGCCTCTCCTCTTTCTTTATCTTAAATAACTGGAGGTCTTCATCCATGTCAGGATGAGGTCCTCCTCCTATTCTTGACATGGTTAGCCTTTACTTTATCCTCCATCAGGATGAGGTCCTCCTCCTATTTCTAACAGGGTTGGCTTTTATCTTTGTTAGAGCAAGGTCCTCCTCCTATCCATAACAAAATCATAGGAGCACAAAAGGGCTGTTGAAAGGACCTCTCCCCTCTCCCTATCTTAAATAATCAGGGGTCTTGGCTTTTACCTTTGCTACGACAAGATCCTCCTCCTATCCCTAATAAGATCATAAGGGCACAAAAGGAGCATTGAAAGGGCCTCTCCTCTTTCTTTATCTTAAATAACTGGAGGTCTTCATCCATGTCAGGATGAGGTCCTCCTCCTATTCTTGACATGGTTAGCCTTTACTTTATCCTCCATCAGGATGAGGTCCTCCTCCTATTTCTAACAGGGTTGGCTTTTATCTTTGTTAGAGCAAGGTCCTCCTCCTATCCATAACAAAATCATAGGAGCACAAAAGGGCTGTTGAAAGGACCTCTCCCCTCTCCCTATCTTAAATAATCAGGGGTCTTCATCTATGTCAGGATGAGGTCCTCCTTTTATTCCTAACATGGTTGGCCTTTACTTTGCCTCCCATCAAGATGAGGTCATCCTCCTATTCCTAACAGGGTTGGCTTTTACCTTTGTTAGGACGAGTTCCTCCTTCTATCCCTAACAAGGTCATAGGAATATAAAAGGGCCATTGAAAGGGCCTCTTCCCTCCTCCTATCTTAAATAACTAGAGGTCTTCATCCATATCAAGATGAGGTGCTCCATCTATTCTTGATATGGTTGGCCTTTACTTTGTCTCTCCATCAGGATGAGATCCTCCTATTTCTGACATGGTTGGCCTTTACTTTTGTTAGGACGAGGTTCTTCTCCTATCCCTAACAAGATCATAGGGGCACAAAAGGGCCATTGAAACAGCCTCTCCCCTCCTCCTATCTTAAATAACCAGAGATCTTGATTCATGTCAGGACGTGGTCCTCCTATTTCTGACACGGTTGGCCTTCATTTATAGATGAAGTTCGATTGAGTCACTTTCTGTCATCACATGATTTTGTGCCAAGAAATAAAAATATTGAAATAAAGAAGTTTTATTAAGATAGAGTTACTAGTAGTACATTCATAGATTTTCTAAAGTTCAGGGTCACGGAAGTATTGATCCTCTAAGTTCTTTTAGATAATATATTCCTGGTTAGATGATTTTCACCACCTCATCATGACCTTCCCAGTTTGGAGTGACCTTTTCTTGATTTTGAGGCTGCGAAACATCAACTCACTAAAGTACAAGATCTCCTATTCTGAATGTCTTGCTTCTAACCTTCGAGTTGTAGTAGCAGGCTATCTTTTGCTTGTAAGATGCCATTCAAATTTGGGCCTTCTCCCATTTTTCTTCTAGCAGATCAAGGTTGGATCTAAGGTTCTGTGAGTTGCTTTGTTCGTTAAAGGCCTCTACTCGCACTGAGGGAAGTTCAAGTTCGATCGAGATAACAACTTCCATTTTGAAAGCCAATGCAAAGGGAGTTTCTTCAGTGGTCAACTTTTGAGTAGTTCGATAAGCCGAAAGCACATGATAGAGTTAGTCTATCCATGTTTCTTTTGCCCTTTTGAGTCTGACTTTTATTTCTTGAAGCAAAGTTCTATTGGTTACTTTTGCTTCACCATTCGCTTCCGAATAGGCTATAAATGTGAAGTGGTGAGATATATTCAGATCTTCGTAGAATTCAGCAAACTTCGCACCTATAAACTGACATCCATTATTAGTGATTAGTATTCGAACTAGACCAAATTTGCAAATATTTGACTTTCAGATGAAGTCTTGTACTTTGGTCTCAGTGATCTTTGTCAGGGGTTCGGCCTCTATCCATTTAGTGAAATAATCTACTGCTACCGGTAGGAGCATTCACTGCCCTGGTGCCATGAAAAAAGATCCAAGTATATCCATCCCTCATTATGCAAATGACCAAGGAGTGCTCAGTGGTGTGAGCTTTGAAGATGGCTGTCTCTGAATATTTATGTTTCTCTGACACCTATCATATTTTCTCATATAATCCACCACATCTTGGTGCATTATTGGCCAATAATATCCCTGACAGAGTAACTTGTGTGATAGAGATCTCGCCCCCAGATAATTTTCACAAATTCCTTTATGAACTTTCCTCAAGACATAGTTGGCTTCTGAAGGTCGGAGACACTTGAGGAGTGGTAATGAGTACGGCCTCTTGTACAACTTGTTCTCAGATAAAATGTAGCAGGAAGTTTAATTTCTTAACTTCCAAGCTTCTTTATAGTCTCTAGAAAGAACTCCATCTTTGAGATAAGAAACCAATGGATCGATCTAACTGGGCTCTTGGTCGACTTGCATTACTACTATGGGCTCTTTCGAACTTTGGTGCTGCAGGACTTCAAAGAGGACTTCTCTTGGGAGTTCATTTGGGGCTAAAGTGGCTAACTTAGAAAGGAGGTCAGCTCTGATATTTTTTGCCTTGGGGATCTACTAAATATCAAAGCTATTGAAGGCTGAGGTCAAGCTTTTTACTTTTTCTAAGTACTTCCTCATGCTTTCCTCCCAAGCTTCATAATTGTTACTGACCTGCCCTACAACCAATTGAGAGTCACTATAAACCTTCAGATGTTCTGCTTCTAGTTCTTTGGCTATTTTTAATTCTACAATCAGGGCTTCATACTCTGCTCCATTGTTAGTGGCGAGGAAGTCAAAGCATAGTGCATACTCCGCTACAACTCCTCCTAAATTGATGAGAATCAAGCCCGCGCCTGCCCTAGAGGCATTGGATGATGCATCCATATAGCCCAAAAGTCCTTAGGAAGGTCGACTTTCTCTTCAAGGGAGCCAAGGATACAAACTTCCTGATGTTTAGGTTCGGTTTCATCTGAAATAGTGCACTCCACTATGAAATCGGCCAGTATTTGAACTTTTATGGACGGTCGAGGTTGGAAATGAATGTCAAATTTAGTCAGCTCGATTGCCCACTTTGCCACTCAATCAGAGGTATCAGATCGATAAAGAACCACCTTGATGGGTTGGTCAGTGAGGAGAGTAATTGTATGCCCCTAAAAATAAGGCTGAAGTTTTCTGGCTATAATCAATAAGGCATAGGTTAGTTTTTTTAATTTGGTATACCTTATTTCTGCATCCCTGAAGACTCTACTTATATAGTAGATCGACCTCTAAACTTTAGCTTCTTTCGTAACCAATACAGCTCTAATAGCTATGGGGATATGGCGAGATACAAGAATAGCTCTTCTTCAGGTTTAGGTTTGGCTAGTAGTGGAGGCAAATTGAGATAGCTCTTCAACACTTCAAGGGCCTACTAACACTCGGGAGTTCAATTAAAGTTCTTGGGCTACTTGAGTACTTGGGAAAAAGGCATGCAATGCTCCACTAACCTTGATACAAAGTGATTAAGGACTGCCACCTTGCTTGTGAGGCATTGAACCTCTTTTATTATTTTTGGGGTAGTCATTTCGTGAATGGCTCTGATCTTCTCTGACTTAGTCTCAATGCTATGGCTTGACACCATGAACCCCAGAAACTTTTTTGAGGTTACTCTGAAAGCGCATTTTATACCGTTCAGCTTCATCTTATACTTCAGGAGGGTGTTGAACGTCTCCTTAAGATTTGCAATGTGATTTGGTAAAGATCGGCTTTTAACCAGCATATCATCTACATAGATCTTCATGTTGCGGCCAATCTGCTCCTTGAAGATCTTATTCACCAGGCACTTATAAGTTACTCCTACATTCTTAAGCCCAAAGAGCATGATCCTATAACAATAAAGACCACGATCAGTGATAAAAGCAGCTTTCTCCTCATCCTATGGTGCCATCCAAATTTGATTGTATTCGGAGAAGGTATCCATGAAGGTGAGGTGTTCATGTTCCGAAGTTGCATCCACCAGTTGGTGAATCATAGGCAGAGAGTAGCTACCATTTAGGCAGGCTATGTTTAGATCTGTAAAGTCTATGCACATCCTCCACTTGCCATTTGTTTTTCTAACCAACACAATATTTACAATCCAGTCCGGATAAAGCACTTCTCGAATGAATCCCACCTTAAGGAGCTTGTCGATCTCATCCATTATGGCCTTCTACCTTTCTAGTGCAAAGCTATCTTTTTTTTTGTTTCACTGGTCATCATTTAAGATCTAGTCCTAGGTGATGTTTCATGATCTTTACATCAATCCCAGGCATATCCGTAGGCACCCAGGCAAAAACATCTACATTCTTTTGTAAAAAGGTGATAAGTTGCCTTCTGACTTGTTCCTTTAGATTGGGACTAATCTTCACGGTGTGCTCCTTATTCCTATCATTCAAAGGGATCTCCATAAGGTCATCGATGGGTTCTCCTCTTTTTTTTGATAGATCATCATGGACATCAAGCCAATCCACTGGACAAGGATCTGCTTGCCTTCCTCCTCGTAAGGCAATATTATAGCAATACAGATCTAGTGCCTGGTCTCCTCTAACCTTCCCAACTCCATAGCTTGTTGGAAACTTCATTTTCAGATAGTAAATTGAAACCACAGCCCAAAGTACATTCAGACTAGGTCGGCCAAGAATTGCATTATAGGCAGAGGGTGCTTTCACCACCAAAAAATTGACTTGAGCTCTAGTTTGCTTCAGGTATTGGCCTGCTACCACAGGCAATGTTATTATTCCTTCACTAGCACCGCGTCACCTATGAATCCTACTAGTGGAGAATTCATCGGTCCCACTCTGCTATCATATATAGATATTTTAGAAAAAACATCATAAAATAAGATATCAGTAAAGCTTCCATTATCAATTAAAATGTAGTGTACATCATAATCAACAATATTTAAAGTAACTACAACCACATCATTATGCAGAAGCTAAACTCTATGGACATCTTCTTCAGTGAAAGTGATGAATTCTTCAGTCCACTACTTTTTTGCTAGCTCTACTGACCTACTGGCCTCCCCTCGCTGATGTCCCCCAGTGATAGTGTTGATGATTCCAATGGGGGCATGATCTCCCTATGGCTCATCCCACCATGATGGTTCAAGCTGTGGTAGGGCTCTTGGACGATCTTCTCTTTTTTTCGATCGGTGCCTGATGAATCAATCCAACTGATCTATTCTAATTAATGCCTCGATCTTATCCTGAAGCTGGATGCATTCCTCAGTATCGTGACCATGGTAGTGATGGTAGAGGTAGTACTTGTTGAAATTACACTTGATCGAATGAGTTTGCATTCTCTCCAACCCTAGGAGTTGCTACCTTATCTCCATCAGCACCTGGATCTTCAAGGCATTTAAGGGAGCATAGTTGTTGAATCTTCTAGGAGGGGAGTTCCATTGGGCCCTTTGATCCAAGCTTCCATGTCGACGAGCTCTAGATGGAGTTCGAGCTTGTCTGTGCTCAGGAGGAGTTCAAGTGCACGACTGAGCTTCACTCGATTTGCTTTTAGATGCGGGCTTGCTGGACTCACTAATCTGCCACTCTCCTACGGCCTCATTATCCTTCAGTTTGAAGGCCTCCTCTGCCCGAGCATAACCTTTAGCTCAAACCAATATGTCAACAAAATCCTTAGGGTACTTTCTTTTTAGAAAGAATAGATGATCATTCTTCTGAAAACCATCCGTTAGTGCAGCCATAGTTACAGACTAGTCCAAGTTTTGGACCTCCAGCGCAGCAGCATTAAAGCAGCTAACGTAAGCTTGAATAGACTCCCCCTTTTTTTGCTTTATATTGATGAGAGAGTTTGAACCTCGTCTTGGATGTTGGCTACTTATGAAATGAGCCATAAATTGATGGCTCATTTGGTCAAAAGAAAAAATCAAACCGGCTTAAGGGTCAAGTATCAGTTCTTGTTGCTTCCTTCAAGATAAATGGGAAAGCTCAGCACAGGATGGCGTTCGATGTGCCATGGAGCAGCATCATTATCCTAAATACCTTAAGATGGTCGATCGGTTTAGAAGTCCCATCGTAGGTCTCGAACTAGGGGAGCTTGAAGTTTGGTGGGACAAGTTCTTGCATGATTTTGATAGAAAAGGGAGGATCGGAGCAAATGTCATCATGGTGGGCTGGTGCAGCATGGTGGAGCTCCTCAATCCATCAGTTTATGTCTTGAAGCTTTTGATCGAGAGCATCATCTCAGCCATGAATCTTGGAGGGCCATCAATTATAAAGGAAAAAGTCTCCTCCAAAGAAGAATCATGATCAGAATAGGGACTCCCTGCTCTCTGCTCTCTGCTTCACCTTTTCAAGGGTGATGGGTCTGCTGACCTAGGTTGCCCTCCTTAGCGTTGGTTCTTGAAACTTTGATTGGAGGTTTATCAGCTGGGTTGTTGCCGGTGGCTGTTGTATGGCCTGCACCATTTTGGTGAGGCCCCAAACATATTGCATTAGCAGGTTAAACTACTCTAGATCCACCATGGCCATCGGTGGAGGGGGTTGAGGTGCCTATGATGGAGCAGGAGTGGGCGGATCCTGCTCCGATCTGGCAGTGGATGCAGTAGAGTGCCGAGTAGTTGTCTTCTTCGGGAGCATTTTTGGAACAAGAGTGATCAAATAGAAATGGATCTTGAAGGATCAAAAGAAGAAGGTAAACAAGGTTGACTGAACACTCCTTTTAGAATAAGGGTATAGTAAAACCCTTCCTTTAGCGCCAATCCTATTGGTGCAAAAATCCATGATGATATCGGAGGTGGCTGGAGTCGAGAAGGTGAGGCCACCGACAAGACCTGCAAAATAAAGTTTAAATCGAAGGTGGATGGCTCCAGCAGGATCCTCCGACGCTCATGTTAATTGATAAGTGGCAACAATACACTAATAAAAGTATTAAATTATAAAATAAATTAATTTATTTTTAAAAAATTGATACTTTTATTAATTTTATATAAGAAAAAAGATAACCAATATGAAGATCTTATTTTTCTGGATCAGATGAAATAAATTTTAAGCAAAACGGACATCAAACGAGTCCGAAATTGAATTTCAAAGGAAATGATGCAAAAAAAAAATCGGCCGGTCCAGTTCAAACCGACTCAGCAGACCGTCCGATCCGACCACACCTAGATCGACCTCCTACTAACACCTGACTTACGCCATGCTGACATCAGAATTTTTTGCGACGAATGGTGGACCGCTACAGTAACCAAGCGAGGGCATTTCGGGGAATTCATAGGGACAAGCGTGCTCCAATTGGCTGAAGCAACCAATGGTCCATGCAAAGCCGGGCTCATGCATGGTCTACAGAGGGTATTCTAAGAATTTTTTCTGATTTGACAGATGCTGTTCTCTAGAATTTGATCGAATGATTGAAATCTATGCGCTGATAAATGGCGGAAGCAGCTCCCGATCGAGATCCAACGGTTGAGATTCATCTCAATTTTTAATTAATGTCTGAAACTCTCCTATGCATGATCTGATAGTCCAGATTTGATCTTCAAAGTTGATCTAATGGTCCAAATAAATTTCAACTTGATTTGGATTTTTAAATCAATTTTTGAGTGGTTTTTGGCCCGTTTGATCATCATCCAACGGTCAGAATGATCCAGATTTCAATCTAAGTTGTGTTAGGAGTTTTAAACCCAATTCTTCCATGATTTTTTTTAGGGATTTCGATAGAAACTCTTCTCCTTAGCCTATTTAAAGACCCTGCTGCTATTATTGTTGGGAGAGAGTTTTGAGGGGAGAGTTTTGAGAGAGAGAGTTTTGAGGGAGAAAAAAGAGAAAGAGCTTTTATTTTTTCTTTATTATTTTTCTTTCTTCTACTTTTCTTCTTCCGATAATCAGGACATTGATCAGGGGGCTTCTCTTCTTCTTCATCATGTTTTCCATACCAAGAGCAATGGACAACCAATTTTAGCAAATAAACAGTCTAATTTCTTCATGCTTTTTATTTTATTTGCTGTTTTTGAACTTGTTATCATGAACTAAATTTTCTTTTACTAAGGCTAAGGTGTAGCCACTCTTTCGATGCAATATTCAGTATGATTTATTTTAAATTTTAAATTTTATTCATGAGGAGTATATAAATTTGATCTTAATGCTTTTAGATTACTGGCCATTTTCTAATTGATCTGATGAACATAGATGATATGGACCAAGTACATCTATGTTATTGCTTCTTGATTATATACCTTGTATTATGAATCGAATTAGAATTCATATGCATGCGGAAATTTTAGTGCACTTTAGAAGCAGCATATTTTAATTAGATGGTTTCACAAAACTTAATGCAATGATATTTATTTAAATTATACCTGGACCAAAGGATAATTAGTAAATATTTATAGTTTTGCTATGCCTGGACCGAAGGATAGTGAATAAACTAGGAGACTCCACCATCACATAAAATAAAGTTAATCTAATAACCTAAATATTGCATTGACTGAGTTGGTGAACCGATTGCCTTATTAACCTATTGCTCTTAACTTTAAAATCCTAATAATTACACTCTCTCTATTTCCTTGCAATTTTTAATTATTTTTTATTTTCTTCTTTATTTTTTTATTTTCACAAATTGGTCTTCTAAATAAAGCATAGTAAAGAGCTTTTCAGTACTTATTTTTCAATCCTCTAGGGATGATACTCTACTCACTTACTTTATTACTTGATCGACTGGTGCACTTGCCATAGCTATAAATCAGCATGCATCAAGTTTTTGGTGCCGTTGTTGGGAATTGTGTTTAAAACAATCTTAAAATTTTGATCCTAGCTTTACTTTAGAATTTTATTTTTAATTTTTGTTCTTACTTTATTTTTAAAACTTATTCAGTGCATGACACGTACTGGACATAGTAACTTACTATCTTTAGATCCAGAAATTGAAAGGACCATCAGAAGACTACAACAAAAATGAAACATGACAGTTGAAGATCCTAATGACATCAATTTAGGATTGGATACGGCGATGAGGGATAGCATGAAGCTATTCAAGCAGTACATCTTCCATTAAATGATTACATTACACCATCTGTAGCCAATGCAGCTTCAAGCATTAGGAGACTGCCTGTGTGAGCAAACAACTTTGAAATAAAATCAACGATGATCCAGATGATTCAATCAACTATCCAATTCAGTGGACACATGCATGATGATCCAAATGCCCATATTTCTAACTTTCTTGAACTTTGTGATACTTTTAAAATTAATGAGGTATCGAATGATGCTATTAGACTAAGGTTATTTCCTTTCTCCTTACGGGATAAAGGTTGTCTTCATTCTCTTCCTATAGGTTCTATCATAATTTGGGATGTCCTAGCCTAAAAATTCTTAGCCAAGTACTTTCCACCTTCCAAGACTGCCAAGATGCGCAATGATATCACTTCTTTTATGCAGATGGACATGAAAACACTATATGAGGCTTGGGAGCATTTCAAGGAACTACTAAGGAGATGTCCACATCATCAACTATCCATATGGCTTCAGGTACAAACTTTCTATAATGGCTTATCTCCTACTGACCGTTCTATAATTGATGCAATAGCAAGAAGAACCATTAATCAAAAAATGAAGGAAGAAGCCTTTGATCTAATCGATGAGATGGCATCAAATAGCTATCGGGTGGCAAACAGAATGCATGATGTCGAAAAGACCAGTAGCTGTGTAGGAAGTAGATTGCGTGCCAACCTTACTAGTTAAAATTATAGCCCTTAGAGTCAAAGTCAACAACTTGAAGGGAATAACTATGCATGTTCAGAGTTTCACCTATGACCTCTGTGTAGGAGGACACGATACAAGCAACTGCCAGATAGGTAATCCATTTGCTAAAACAACTAATACAGCTAATTATGTTGGTAATTTTTTTAGGCTGCAACAAAATAATCCCTACTCCAACACATACAATCAAGGATGGAGGCAGCACCCTACTTGAAAAGAAGTCCAACATGGAGGAGCTGATGGTCAAATTCATGCAAAACCAAGAAGCAACTATAAAAAATTTGAAAGCCAAACTTAGGCAGGACCAAGCAGCAGCAATTCAAAACTTGGAGTTGCAAATAGGCCAAATGGCTAAGATAATCTCCGAGAGACCTCAGGGATCCTTGCCCAGCAACACGGAGACCAACCCAAGGGAGCAAGTCAATGCTATCATCCTAAGAAGTGGTAAAAAGCTAGAGGAGCCGCACTAAAAAAAGAGACTAAAGAGCCAACTACAAATAAGGAACCATCAACTAAAATTCGTCAGTCACCAAAACAACCAACAGATGGATGGTCTCCAGGGATACAGTTTATCGATCCAAATGTGAAGCCCTATGTGCTACCATTATCGTTCCCAAAGAGACAAATACAGCATCCAGATGAGGAATTTTCTAACTTTTTTAAAATTTTAAAAAATTTACATATTAATATTCTTTTTGTAGATGCTATCACTCAAATGCCCAGGTATGCCAAATTTCTTAAAAAAATTCTAATAAATAAGAAAAAGCTGAAGGAGCATGAGAGAATAAATTTAAATCAAGAATGCTCAACAATACTTCAAAATAAATTACCATAGAAGCTAAAAGATCCAGAGAGTTTTATTATACCTTGTATTATTGGTGATTGTAGTTTTGATAAAGTTTTATATAATCTAGGAGCAAGTATTAATCTCATGCCCTTTTCTATTTTTAGGAAGCTTGGTCTAGGAGAATCGAAGCCTACCACTATTACTCTTCAATTAGCCGATAGATCCATCAAATATCAAAGAGGTATAGTAGAGCATGTCTTAGTAAAGGTAAATAAGTTTATTTTTCCTATTGATTTTATTATTCTTGATATGGAAGAAGATTATGATGTACCCCTTATCTTAGGGAGACCCTTTTTAGCTACTAGAGGAGCTTTAATAGATGTTCAACAAGAAAAATTAATTCTTAGAGTCCAAGACGAACAAGTTACTTTTAATATTTTTAAAGCTATTAAACATTCCAATGATAATCAAACTTATTTTCGTATAGATGATATTGACAATTTAGTACATGAGTATTTTTTAGAAAATAGATTTGAGGACCCTATTGAAGCTTGCATTGTTCAATCACAAGAGGGTTCAGCTAAAGATGAAAGGCAAATAGAATGCATAAAATTGTTAAATGCCAGACCATATATTTCACGTACATACAGACCATAATTTGAAGAATTAGAAAGATCATCCACTCCTTTTCCAAAGACATCAATTGAAGAGCCACCTATCCTTGAACTTAAACCTCTTCCTTCTCATTTAAAATATGTTTTCTTGGAAGGTTCCTCACTCTTACTTGTTATTATTTCTTCTTCTTTGACAGATTTAATGGAAGAAAAGTTGTTAAGAGTACTAAAATAACACAAAAAGGCATTTGGATGGATCATAGCAGACATCAAAGGAATTAGTCCCTCAATTTGTATGCACAAAATTCTCATGGAGGACAACAATGAGCCTACGGTCCAACCTCAAAGAAGACTCAACCCTAAGATGCAAGAAGTGGTCAAAAAGGAGGTAATCAAGCTACTGGATGTAGGTATTATTTATCCTATTTTTGATAGTTCATGGATGAGTCCTGTTCAAGTAGTTCTTAAGAAAGGTGGGATTACTGTAGTTCAAAATGATAATAATGAATTAATTCCTACTATGACTGTTACTGGATGGAGAGTATGTATGGATTATAGAAAATTAAATGATGCAACTAGAAAAGATCATTATCCTCTTCCATTCATTAATTAGATGTTAGAAAGGTTAGCTAGACATGATTTTTACTACTTTCTAGATGGATATTCTGGTTATAATCAAATTGCCATAGTACCTGAGGATCAAGAGAAAACTAATTTTATATATCCTTATGGTACATTTGCTTTTAGAAGAATGTCATTTGGTTTATGTAATGCACCAACTACTTTTCAACGATGCATGATGGCTATTTTTTATGATATGATCAAAATTTTTTTTAAAATATTTATGGATAATTTTTTCTATCTTTGGATCCACATTTGATAAATGCTTGCATAACTTATCTCTTATTTTACAAAGATATGAGGATACTAATCTTGTGTTAAATTGGGAGAAGTGTCATCTGATGGTACAAGAAGGTGGTCACGCTCAATGCCGTTGTTCTTAATAACTACCTATACTCTCGCTCTGGTATCTTCACACCATAGATTCAAGACTCATCCATCCTAAGAAAGTGATCATACACTGATCTTCTAGATCAATCACCATCCTCATGATGATCCTACAATTGAGAGTAGTTTATGAGTTAATTATGATAACACATGCCTTAAATTCTCAGCTCTTAAGAATATGTATTATCATGCCTATTAACTTAAAGGATATATCACAGACACTTTAATACATAAATCTGATAGAAGAAATAACTCTTTTATTAATTATAAGTTAAAATTATAAAAATATTCCTAGAAAGTATTTACAAGTGTTGGCCAATATGGCTTCTAGGGCATACATCTAATAGCTAGGTGGTTATAACCACCTAGTTATTAAGTTAGTTATGATGGAGCCTATATAAGCCCTTAATCATTTGGCTCCTTCATTTCTAGCTCATGCCCACTTGGAGAAGAGCTCTCCACACCATAAATTCTGAGAGGGAGTGATCCTTTCAATGTCCTCAAGGGTGGGGTTTGAAGAGGGATTCATTCAAGAGTTGGATCAATCTTAAGAGGAAGTGTTGCTGAAATTTCAGCAAATAAGGATTCACAAAGGTCCTTGATTCAAGTCTCATGTGGATCTCCATTAGAGGGCTCATGCTTGGAGGCCTCTTGGATACCATCTTGCCTATCCTAAATTGAAAGGTAATCATATTCTTCCTCCCTTATTGATTGCAATTTGGTATTGATTTGATTGAATACATCAAGGTAATACTGGGTTTGGGATTCCTAGTTATGTTTGTATCATGTGATGATGTTTTCAAAAGAGTTTTAAAATTCAATTCCATAATGGTTACGAATCCCAACATGACAAGGGACTAGCAGAAGATTGCTTGTAGTTGGCTACCAACAAAAAATTGCTAATCTACAACCTAGCACATCAACTAGAAGGATGAAGTTGGAAGTTAGCATATCGGAGCCAAAAGCCTTTACGAAGATAATTGGATTACTTGGCAAGCAAGAAAAAAATATTTTCATTAATGAAGAGATGCCTCCCAAAGGAATTGATGACATGAAGGCTATGCTCATAATAGTTTAGTCATGAATTTATAAAGTCTCTTGGGGGTATTTGGTTTGGAATTGAAATTACAATATGAATCAGAATGGATTGGAATCAGAAACAGAATGGCCAATGAAGGAAAATCCTGATTTTCTAGATCATGTTCATTCAGATCTGATCGGATCAAGAGATATATTTCAAAATTTTTTTCTTTGATCCAAATCAGATTTGAGATGTTTCAGATCTAATCTTTATTATTTTAATAATTAAAATATATTTAGATAAATTAAATTAAATTTAATTTATCTTAACGTAGGGTAATCCGATTACCCGTTGATGATCCTATAAGCAGCAAAAGGTTCTGGATCTAGCCACACAAGTGCCTGGCCTCTATCGGTATCCACTTGGGCTAGATCTGAAGATCCTCTTCTTCTCTATCACATCTCCAAAAATCAGATCCGGATCTAATTTGGAGGATCTTCAAAATACCTTTCGAAGATCAGCAGTTATCCTTTGCAGTAGTGCAGCCTTCTAGCTTTCTGTCGCCTTTCTCTCATCTGGATTGCACCAACTTGGATCCCAAACGCCTTTAGGCATGGAGAGGAGAGGGAGAAGATGGACTTGGCATGGAGGAGGAGAGGAGTGGCAGCCTTGGGGCGTGGGAATTTTCAATGCTTTTTGAGTTGGGTGCAGGGTCATATTTATAGACTATGCGTGATCCAACTCCTCTTCTTCCCAATCAATCACAATCCTTTGTGAAATCAGATCCAAATCTGATTGGTAGAAATAGAGTCCCTTGGATTTCTCCTTAGATGATGCCTAAGATCAGTCAAACTTGGTTCTTAGGAGAAGTCTAATCGGAATCCAAAAAGGAGATGGAGTCCCTATCCAATAGGGACTCCCGGGCGCCTCCAGCTTGGGCACACACCAAGGGTGGCATGCGCCCTCCTCCTTAATAGGTTCTAGCAAGAGGACAAGCCCCTACCAACTCTCCAATAGGTGCATGACATGTGGACAGAAGTCAAAGTGTCAATGGTCAACATTTGACCAGTCAAAGGTCAACTTTTGACCAAAATCAAAGGATGAGAAATGGCAGGTGACCAAAAATGGCAGGTATTGTCTTACAAAATAAGACAATCCTTTTCTGACCTGGACAAGCTCCAGTCAGACCAAGTGAAGACCTCTGATCGAGCATAAAATCCTTTGGCTCAGTCAGGACAACTATTTATGATAGTAAAAGAAGAACATTAGGTTCAATCGAGTGCTAGCACGATTTTCTTGAACCTAATTGAATCTCATTCAGATCAATTGAACTGGATCAGTTCAATTAATGATCACCAGATTCAAACCCTTATTTGTATGACCCAGTTAGGTTCAGTTCTGTATGATAATGGGATATGTCAAGATCTCTATCATCGACAACATCGAAACTCCTTTCGATGGATCAAAACTCTTCTGATTCAAACAACTAGAATGATCGATCATCTAAATCATTCTAATTGCTCCCAAAATCCACCAGTGACACCTAGCAGTATATGGTGGCAACCCATCAGAGTTGAATGCGAACCTCTTGGTGCAGCTACCTATGTGATTAAGTTCTTCTATCTTGAGCCCCGATCAGATTAGGGTTAAGGTGAACTAGTCAAACCCTAGTCTCTATCATATTATGTAATCATTCGATTCAAGTCCGATGTGAAAACCTAAATAGAAACTCTTTCTATTATTTCACTCTACCATGGCCATGGGCTTCTGGACTTGATTCTCATGGTCATCATAGGGCTGCTCCTCTACCACCGAGGTAGATAGATTCCTTCTTGATGCAATCCAGTTCCTACAATGAACATGCTATAGCCAACATACACCTCAGGGTTCCATATGGCTAGGAGACCTAGTTATGGTGTAGTCAAACTATAACACCCTCAAGGTAAACTGTCGATGCACCTCAGGTCAAAGAACCAGACATACCACTATAGCATCGAGTCAGTCATTGACGAGAAGGTAGACTTCCTAATGACTACTCAAGGTGGTCACGCTCTATGCCCTCATTCTCTAACGAGTACCTGTACTCTTGCTCTTGTGTCTCCACACGTAGACTCAAGACTCATCTACTAAAGAGAAGTGATTGTACACCAACCTTTCAGATCAATCACCATCCTCATGATGATCCTATGGTCGGGAGCATTTTATGAGTTAATAATGATTATTCATGTCTTAAATTTTCAACTCTTGAAAATATGAATTATCATTACCATTAACTCAAAGGATGTATCATAGACACTAAATACACATATGTGATAGAAAATAACCCATTTTATTGATTTTAGTCAAAATTATAATTTTGCCCCTAAAAGTGTATTACAAGTGTCAGCCAATTCTAGCTTTTAGGGCACATATATCAACACTCTTCCACTTGTCCTAAAGCTAATTGGCTACAAATCTAAGTCCCATCTTCCTAAGGTGGGCTTTGATCTTCTGCTAGCCCAATGGCTTTGTAAGTTGGTCTGCCATATTATCTGTGGAGTCGACTCTCTTGACCTCGACGTAACCCTTCTTGAGGTTATTGTGGATGAGGTGGTATCGCCGCTAAATGTGCTTGAATTTTTGGTGAAACCTCGGCTCCTTAGCAAGGGCTATGGCGCCATTATTGTCACAGTATAGAGGAATAGCATCTGATGGCATTACTCCAATTTTTGCAGCAAACTTCTTGTACCAGAATGCTTCCTTCGCAGCCTCTGCAACAATGATATATTCTGCTTCCATGGTGGAATCTGCTATCATAGTTTGCTTGGAACTCTTCCAGCTGACAACACCACCATTGCACACAAACAGACTCCTAGATGTCGACTTTCGATTATCTACATCGGACATAAAATCTGAGTCTGTGTATGCTTGGACTTGGAGTTGTCCGTTACCAAAGACCAACATCATATCCTTAGTTCTTCTCAAGTACTTAAGGATACATTTCATAGAAGTCCAGTGTTCTTCACCTGGATTTGACTGATATCTGCTTGTTACACTCACAGCATGGGCTATATCAGATCGTGTACATAGCATGGCATACATGAGGCTCCCCATTGCAGAAGCATAAGGGATCTTGCTCATGCGTTCTATTTTCTTAGGTGTGCTAGGGCACATCTTCTTGGAAAGATGAATACCATATCTGAAGGGTATTAATCCCCTCTTAGAGTTTTCCATACTAAACCTATTTAGTATTTCCTCTATGTACATCTTCTGTGAAAGTTCTAGCATCCTATTCGGTCTATCCCTATATACCTTAATTCCTAGAATAAAGGATGCTTCACCTAGGTCTTTCATGGAGAATTTCTTGGACAACCATATTTTGACTGTCGTCAACATGGAAATATCATTCCCAATAAGGAGGATGTCATCCACGTACAGTACAAGGAAGATAACAGCGCTATCTTTTTGAAGACACATGGTTCCTCTTCATTTTTGATGAAACCAAACTTTTTGATCACATCATTGAAACAAGTGTTCTAGCTCCGAGATGCTTGCTTAAGTCCATATATGGACCTTTGCAGCTTGCAAACTTTGTGATCAGTATCACTGAATGTGAAACCTAGCGACTGTTCCATATAAATATCTTCCTCAAGATATCTATTTAAGACCACCGTTTTTACATCCATTTGCCATATTTCATAATCAAAATAGACTACAATGGCAAGCAATGTGCGGATGGATTTTAGCATAGCCACTGAAGAAAAGGTATCCTGATAGTCAATGCCTTCACATTGACTATAACCTTTTGCCACTAGTGTAGCCTTGAATATCTCCACATTCCCATCTGCACCAATCTTTCTCTTGAAGATCCATTTACACCCAATAGGTACTATACCCTTTGGTGGATCTACCAAGGTTCAGACTTGGTTTGAGTGCATCGAGTCAATTTCTGACTGCATTGCCTCTTGCCATTTCTCAGAGTCGATATCTGATACCGCCTTGTTGTAGATTTTGGGATTATCACCATGAGCACCATTACCTACGAGGAACATTTTCTCTACTTTCTCTGAAATAATACCTAGGTATCTTTCAGGGGGATGGAAAACTCTTTCCGATCTACGAGATGGAGGAGCTAGTGTTCTTATTGGCTCAACCTGATTTGGTTCCAATTGGTCCTTAGCTCGTTGTACTTGTGAGATTTTCTCATCAAGCTTGATCTGCTTTCTAATGTTGCTATCTCGAATAAACTATTTTTCAAGAAAGATGGCATGTCGACTCACAATCACATTGTGGTCTTCTAGAATGTAGAAATAGTATCCTAATGACTCTTTAGGATATCCTATGAATCGAGCTCTGAAGGACCTAAACTCTAACTTGTCCGCTTATTATCTTTTGACATGAGCCGGACAATCTCAAATTCTGAGATAACGCAGACTTGGTTTCTTATCATGCCATATCTCATACGGTGTGGTAGGAATGGTTTTAGAGGAAACCCTATTCAGTAGATAAATTGAAGTTAACAATGAATGTTCCCAAAGAAAATCAGGGAGGTTTGTGAAGCTCATCATGGATCGGACCATATCCAATAGAGTCTGATTTCTCCGTTCTAAAATTTCGTTGAGTTGAGGTATTCTTGGTGAAGTCCATTAAGAGACTATGCTATTTTTCTGAGATAGTCTAGGAATTCTCGGCTAAGGTATTCACCTCATCGATCTGATCGAAGAACCTTAATGGATTTTCTAATTTATTTTTCTACTTCATGTCTGAATTCTTTGAACTTTTCAAAAGCTTTAGACTTATGTCTCATGAGTACACATACCCATATCTAGACAGATCATCGATAAAGGTAATAAAAGTAAATAAAATTGCCTTTAGCCAGCACATCAAATGGGCCACACACATCAGTATGTACTAGGGCAAGGAGATCTATGGCCCTTTTTCCATGTCTAACAAAAGGGAGTTTAGTCATTTTGCCTTGAAGACAAGATTCATAAGTTGGATATGACTCGGAAGTCAATGGACTCAATAGCCCATTTTTCTCTAATTTGTTGTCCTATCTTCTGCTATATGACCTAATCTCAAGTGCCATAGATATCTGTCATTTGGACTATCCCTAGGTCGTTTGGCATTCATGTTTTGGTCGATAGTTAGAACAGATACAATAATATGTAGCTGATAAAGACCGTTAATAAGGAAACCATTTGTAATTTTATTTCTTTCATAAAGAATGTTACAATGGTCCTTAAAGAAGGTAATCATATAGCCTTCTAGTGCTAAGCATGAAACAGAAATCAAATTCCTGCTAGCTGCAGGCACATAATAATAGTCTTTTAAAACTAAGTCTAAACCAGATGGTAATTGAAGAGGATATGTTTCCACCGCCACTGCAGTAACTCTTGCTCCATTACCGATGCGTAGGATCATGTCTCCATCCCTCAGTCTTCTGCTATCCTCAAGACCCTGAATGGAAGTGCACAGATGAGCACTAGAACTAGAGTCAAGCACCCAACTGGATGCAGAAAAAATCATAAGGTTAGACTCAATAACGAGCATACCTCCAGAAGAACCTTCCTTCTTGTTCTTCAGGGTGGTCAGGTAAGTAGGGTAGTTCTGCTTCCAATGGCCGTCGCTATTGCAATGGAAGCATTTTCCTTTGGCAGTGGCTTTCATCTTCGGCTCTGCCTTCTTCTTTACTCCTTCCACATTTTACTTTTTCGTAGACTTTTTTTTTTTTCTAGAAGACTTTCTTTTGGAAGAAGTCTACTCCATAGTAAGAATTGAGCCTTTAGAACCTTTCATAGAAAGCTCAGCGGTGACCAGCATATTCATTAATTCGGCCAAGGAATTTTGAAGTTTATGCATGTGGTAATTCATGATGAATTGCCTATATGCATTAGTCAAGGATTGCAAAATAATATCGTTCTACAGATCCAAGTCTAACTTCACACCGAGCTTCTCAAGCTCTTCCAAGTCCTTGATCATCATCAGACAGTGATCTTGGACTGACTGTCCATCATGCATCTTAGTCTTAAAAAGTTGTTTCGTGACTTCATACTTGACTGCGCGACTCTATTCACCAAACATCTCCTGTAGGTGAGCCAACATTTGGCGAGCAATCTTGATATCTTTATGTTGGCATTGGAGCTCATCAGACATCGAGCCCAACATGTAATATCTGATCTTATTATCTTCGTCTATCCATTTTTTCAGAGATGCTCTTTGTTCAGTGGATGGATGGGCTGGTAAGGTGGGAGGGTCCTAGTCTAATACATGTGTTAACTTCTCGGAACCCAAAACAATTTTATAGTTCTTGAGCCAATCTTTATAATTGAGTCTGATCAGTCTATGTGTGTCCAGGATACGTGCTAATGGGTTGGACGCAGATATTTTCCTATAGAGAGTCACAGATTCTAGTTAGATACTATAATTATGACTTGACCAATTTATTTAGAGATTTTATTTTTAAATAAATTAGCTTCCACTATTTTCTCGGATCCCTACACTCTCCTCTGTAGAGATGCGAAAATCTCCATGATTAATGATTTCTAGTGGGTGGTGCAGTCTCATCAACTGACTCATCACCTCACCTAATAGTTATTGATGATGGGTTAGCCAATGAGTGAACAACTCTTGTTCAATGATTCTCTAATCATGGTGCACCCAAACTTGGTCTCTAATTCATGAATCTCACCGTATCCAAAATATTGATCCACTCCCTAGTTAAGTCAAACCCACCATTTGCACAGACTGGATTCCTAATTAAGTCTTTCACCGTATCCAGAATATTGAGCTCAACTCATCCTCCAGCCCATAGCATCCAATGCCTAATAGACATGGTTGCATCTTTTCGGTGCAACTGAGCCACTGTATCCAACCGAGAACAATCAACCCCGAAAAGGATCCGCACATCTACAATGGTGGAAGACCTCAGACTTAATCTTTTCTTAGGGATAATTGATTCAGGTTTCATTAAACTAGACTTGTCATAGTCATAACAATTATGACTAACCTAGTGGCATGGGTTAGCTTGGATTATTGACCACCTCAAATCAGGACTATGTCAACAGATATGGCCAGGTAAGTGAGACTGGTGGAAGGGATATGCCATTAACTCATACAAGAACGCATTCAGGTCGAGTAGCTCCCAATTAAAAACCAGTCGATCGTATGTGCCAAACTTACCTTAGACACCAAATTATTGAGTCAGAATCAATTAGGTTAGCCTACAATCCAGACTCTAACCTCTGAGCCTAATTAGGTCTTTCTTGATCATGACTCGATCTTGACCCATACTTAATCCTATTAGGCTGGTCAATTTAAGCATTGTTGATCCTATCTAACCAACTCTTGATTCAGTTTGATCAACCGCTTAGACCTAATTGAGCTACCCAAGTCCAAACCCAGTATTATGAATATATCTTAGATCTAAAATTCTCAATTTTAGATCTAATTAATATTCTATAATCTTAATTTTTAATTAAGTAGGGTTCATAAATAAAATATGCACAATAAATTCTAGGGTTTCAGGATCTAGGATTTTACAGAAAGTAAGTTTTGGGTTTTTGATTAAGGATGAACGCACAGCACCCCTACACATCATAAGAATGCCCCATCAGATGGGAGGAGAGAGTCTTTAAATCCTTCTTCATTCTTATGACCGGATGGCTAAGAACGCCTTAATCAGGAACATGCAATACTACAAAATAGTTTTAGATCTGTATCATATATCTCATATACAAATTAGATCTAATCATGGCATATTTTGCATACATCTAATGTATCGAATCATGCATGTTTTTAGATCTAAATTTTCTCATAATAATCTAAAAAATTAGATTTAAATTGATCTTATCAAAATAAACTCTAATCTAGACAACTATGTAGAACTATTCTACAACTAGTCTAGACATGCATCAATCATATCTCATATGATGTTTAAAATTAAATAATTTTTATTTAATATTTTTTAAATATTATTACAATAATTATAATATCAAAAAATAATAAATAAATAGATCTAAAATATGAGTTAATCAAATTAAATTGTAAACATGCAAGACTATTCTATAGAATTATTCTATTTTAGAACTAGTCATGAATATTTTCTAATCTTAGATCCAAATCATTTAATTTTAATTTTTTCTAATTTTAGATCTAATCACATCTCATGTGACATCTAAGATCACTTATTTTCTAACTAAAATAAAATTAAAATCAAATATAAATACTTTAGAACCTTGCTCTGATACTAGTTGAAGGAAAATCCTGATTTTCCAGACCAGATTCGTTCAGATCTGATCGGATCAAGAGATATATTTTAAAATTTTTTTTTTTTAATCTAGATTAAATCTAAGATGTTTTAGATCTAATCTTTATTATTTTAATAATTAAAATAAATTTATATAAATTAAATCAAATTTAATTTACTTAATGTAGGGTAATCCTATTATCCATTGATGATCCTGTAAGCAGCGGAAGGTTCTGAATCTAGCCACGCAAGTGCCTGGCCTCTACCAGTATTCACTCAGGTTGAATCTAGAGATCCTCTTCTTCTCTATCAC
The DNA here is from genome assembly GCA_006176705.1 of Cocos nucifera. Classification (NCBI taxonomy): domain Eukaryota; kingdom Viridiplantae; phylum Streptophyta; class Magnoliopsida; order Arecales; family Arecaceae; genus Cocos; species Cocos nucifera. The sequence continues at coordinate 446,233 of QRFJ01002001.1, read as the reverse complement.
ATCTCTAAAAATTAGATCTGGATCTGATTTGGAGGATCTTCAAAACACCTTTCGAAGATCAGCAGTTGTCCGTTGTAGCAACGCAGCCTTCTAGCTTTCTGTCACCTTTCTCTCATCTGGATTGCACCAACTTGGATCCCAAACTCCTTTGGATGTGGAGAGGAGAGGGAGAAGATGGACTTGGCATGGAGGAAGAGAGGAGAGGTAGCCTTGGGGCATGGGAATTTTCAATGCTTTTTTAGTTGGGCGCAGGGTCTTATTTATAGACTATGCATGATCCAACTCCTCTTCTTCCCAACCAATCACAATCCTTTGTAAAATCAGATCTAAATTTGATTGGTGGAAATAGAGTCCATTGGATTCCTCCTTAGATGGTGCCTAAGATCAGTCAAACTTGGTTCTTAGGAGAAGTCTAATCGGAATCCAAAAAGAAGATGGAGTCCCTATCCAACAGGGACTCCTGGGCATCTCCAGCTTGGGCACACGCCAAGGGTGGCATGCACCCTCCTTCTTGTCAGGTTCTGGTAGGAGGACAAGCCCCCACCAGCTCTCCAATAAGTGCGTGACATGTGGACAGAAGTCAAAGTATCAATGGTCAGCATTTGATCAGTCAAAGGTCAACTTTTGACCAAAGTCAAAGGACGAGAAATGGCAGGTGACCAAAAATGGTAGGTATTGTCTTACAAAATAAGACAACCCTTTTCTGACCTGGACAGGCTCCAGTTAGACCAAGTGAAGGCCTTTAATCGAGCACAAAATCCTTTGGCTCAGTCAGGACAACTATTTATGATAGTAAAAGAAGAACGTTAGGTTCAATCGAGTGCTAGCACGATTTTCTTGAACCTAATTGAATCTCATTCAGATCAATTGAACTGCATCAGTTCAATTGATGATCATTAGATTCAAATCCTTATTTGTGTAACCCAGTTAGGTTCAGTTCTGTATGGTAATAGGATATATCATGATCTCTATCATCGATATTATCGAAACTCCTTTCGATGGATCAGAACTCTTCTGATTCGAACAGCTAGAATGATCGATCATCTAAATTATTCTAATTGCTCCCAAAATCCACCAGTGATACCTAGCAGTATATGGTGGCAATCCATCAGAGCTGAATGCAAACCTCTTGGTGTAGCTACTTGTGTGATTTAGTTCTTCTATCTTGAGCCTCGATCAGATTAGGGTTAAGGTGAACTCGTCAAACCCTAGTCTTTATCATATGATGTAATCATTCGATTCAAGTTCGATGTAAAAATCTAAATAGAAACTCTTTCTATTATTTCACTCTATGATGGCCATGGGCTTCTGGACTTGATTCTCATGATCATCATAGGGCTGCTCCTTTACCATCGAGGTAGATAGATTTCTTCTTGATGTAATCCAGTTCCTGCAATGAACATGCTATAGCCAACATACACCTCAGGGTTCTGTATGGCTAGGAGACCGAGTTATGATGTAGTCAAACTATAACACCCTCAACGTGAACTACCGATGCACCTCAGATCAAAGAGCCAGACACACCACTACAGCATTGAGTCAGTCATTGATGAGAAGGTAGACTTCCTAATGACTACTCAAGGTGGTCACACTAAGTGCCCTCATTCTCTAACGAGTACCTGTACTCTCGCTCCAGTGTCTCCACACCATAGACTCAAGACTCATCTACTAAAAAAAAGTAATTGTACACCAACCTTCCGAATCAATCACCATCCTCATGATAATCCTATGGTCGGGAGCATTTTATGAGTTAATAATGATTATTCATTTCTTAAATTTTCAACTCTTGAAAATATGAATTATCATTACCATTAAGTCAAAGGATGTATCATAGACACTAAATACACATATGTGATAGAAAATAATCCATTTTATTGATTTTAATCAAAATTATAATTTTGCCCCTAGAAGTGTATTACAAGTGTCAGCCAATTCTGGCTTCTAGGGCACATATATCTAACAGCCAAATCCCTCAAAACATTTGGTTCATGATCGAAAAAGGAATCAGAATCGAAATGAAATTTTGAATCCTTAGAGGATCGTAGGGATTGAGTTTTAGGTAGATTGGACCATTCTCATGTTTGGTTTTCATAGATGCTTGTGCATGTAGATTTCAAAAAATCTTTTGAAAGGGAATTGCAGTAGAAGAATAGATTAAAACCTTTTTAATCTAAAACATTCAAAGATCAAATCAAAGCACCTAAGGATCTTGTTCATATGCAGAAAATAATACAAAATCTAATTTTTATTCTAAAAATAAAATATATGATCAGATCACATACCTGTTTCACTTTTTCTTTCTTCAAAAGGGATTTGGAAGATGAACAGGTTTTATCTTAGTTGAACAAGCATTCAACCTCTATTGGTATCCACTCAAGATTAACCAAGATTAGTCCTCTTTAATGTAGATTTTCCTCCTCTAAGTTGGATCTTATCGTGCACCTAAATCGTGTTTGGATCTTTGATCAACCTTTGATCTTCTCTTTGATCTTCCTTTCTCTTCTTCTTCTTGATCTTTTTACAATCAAGAACCAAGAATATGAAGGAATTGCCATAGGATCGGCCTGATCAGATTAGGCCGTGCAGTGGAATTTTAAAAATTTTTATATCTTGATCTAATCAAATTTGAGAGTTCTCATATCTAATTAGATAGATCTAAGACATAAAACACAAAAGAAAATAAAAACATGGTATCGTATACCACTTGATTTGGGTGAACTATTCACCCATAACGATGATCTTGATATTGTCCGAGGTTTTGACGTTAGCCATGCATGTGCCCAGCCTCTACCAGTGTCCACTTGAGTCAAATCTGGAGGTCTTCTCTTTCTAGATCTGATCTTAGAAAATTAGATCTAGAACTTCTCTGGTATGCCTTCGATCCAATCTCTGGTAGTAATACGATCGTCTCACGATCCAAGAACTATTGGCGTAGTCTTCACAGCATCAGCACCCAACACTTGGATGGCTGATCGGATCCACCTAAGCTTTAGGCATGGAGAAGAGGGAGAAGAGGAGGGAGAGGAGGCATGGAGGAGAGTGGGAGAAGTAGGGCCTAGGCATAGTATTCAGATAAATTGCCAACCCTTGATGCAGGTCCCTTTTATAGACAAACCAGGGTAACCTTGGAGTCCTAGGGCTTGCGGGCTTTGAACGGGTCAGAGCCAACAAGCAGAAGAACTCTCTTAGACCTCCATGCCATATTTCAGAATTCCCAAGTATTTTGTTGCACAAAATATGAGAGGGAATGGGGGCCACCTTATCTAATAAGGTGGAGTTGGCATAGATAAAACTTCTCCCTAAAAGTTTGAACTTTTCAAACTCTTTTGACTAATTCAAACAACTTTGAATTTCAAACTCCCAACACCTTCATGTTTATCCGCTAAGGACGCACGCCAAGAGGGGGTGTGAGCCCTCTATCTCCATGCAAAAACCATCTTGGGGCATGTGCTCCAAGATAAACTCCAAGGGGTGCAAGCCCCCTCCCTTCTTTCCTACAAAAACTAGGTCAAACAACCCATGTCCTAATTCCCATTGTTTGGGGTAAACCCTTTCCTATCAAAGTCTAACAAGATCTCAGGTAACCTCATCCGGCAACAACAACCATGGCAAACTTCAATCAGTGACTCCAGAACCTACAAGGCATTATGGATTTCACTCAAATGAGCATGAATAGTGATGGCGACCCTCCAAGCAGTTGAGTGTTGGGTTCCAATGCAATCCAGCCTGACCGACCATGAAGCTGCTTGAACCCTTTCCCAACTGGAACTCATCATGACTGTTCAATATTGGTTTGACACCAAATCGATAGAACTTCTCCCTAGATGAACTTCTGCAACCTATGAAGAGTGGCTGACCTTTGCATTCTTGCACCAAGAGCTTTGAGTACGCAGACAAAAGGGCTTCGTCTTTCTTCTATTAGCCTTCGGACGGTTCTAAAAATAGCTGAGCTTTAAAAAGAACGAACGAGTCATAAGAGTATCAAAATCATCCATCCATCACAACTGCCAACCAAGTTCTCACCAGCCAAACTCTTTCTAATTGCCAAACAACCTCAAAGAATCTGAATTCCCTCCAGCCTCCAATCTTTCGGACTTCTTCAGCAACGAGCCTTCCAAACTCCTCTAGCCGAACTCCTCTAGTCGGACTCCTATCAAACTCCATCTAGTTGCCCAAAGGGCTTATCAGAGGCAAAATATCCCTCATCGAAGTTCTTGACTGTCGACCTATTAGATGTATGCCCTAGAAGCCAAATTGGCTATCACTTATAATACACTTCTAAGGATAATTTTATAATTTTGACTATAAATTAATAAATAATTTTTTTTTTATCATAGTGTGTATTTAAAAGTATTTGCGATACATTCTTTGAGTTAATGATAATGATAATTCATATTTTTAAGAGTTAAAAATTTAAGACATGAATTTTCATAATTAACTCATAAACTACTTCTGATCGTAGGATCATCACGAGGATGATGATCGATCTAGAACGATCACTTTCTTAGGATAGACGTGTCTTGAGTCTATGGTGTGGAGACCCCAGAGCAAGAGTATAGGTACTCGTTAGAGAATGAGGACACTAAGCATGACCACCTCGAGTAGTCATAAGAAAGTCTACCTTCTCATCGATGACTGACTCGATGCTGCAGTGGTGTGTCTAGTTCTTTGATCTGAGGTGCATCGATAGTTCACCTTGAGGCTGTTATAGTTTGACTACACCATAACTCGATCTCATATCCATTTGAAATCTTGAGGTGTATGTTGGCTATAGCATGTTTATTATAGGAATTGGATTGCACCAATAGAAGATCTATCTACCTCGGTAGATGAGGAGTAGTCCTATGATAATCATGAGATTGAGTCCATAAGTCCATGGCCATGGCAGAGTGAAGATGATAGAAAGAGTTTCTATTAGGATTTCACATTGGACTCAGATCGAATGATTAATTCATATGATGGACATTGGGTTTGACGAGTTCACCTTAACCCTAATCTTGTCGGGGATCAAGATAGAAGAACCCAATCACACAAGTAACTGTACCGAGAGGTTCACTTTCAGTTCTCATGAGTTGCCACCATATACTGCTAGGTGTCACTGGTGGATTTTGGGAGCAATTAGGATGATTTTGATGATCAATCATTCTAATTGTATGAATCAAAAAAGTTCTGATCCATCGAAAGGTGTTTTGATGATGTCGATGATGGAGATCGCGACATGTCTCATTATCCTATAGAATTGAACCTAACTAGGTCATATAAATAAGGGTTTGGGCTTGGATGTCATAAATTGAGGTAAGCTAGTTTGATTGATTTGGATTAGATCCAATCAGATTCAAGGTAATCATGCTAGCACATGATTGAGCCTAACTTTCTCCTTCTGAAATCTTTCTGATTCATCACAATTGAGTAAAATTTGATTTAAATCATTCTTGTATTTAGAATGGATTTATTTTCATTTGACTGAAATAAGTCTAGATCAGATTAATTATAGAAATTAAATCCATTCATAGTCAAATTGGACAAGGGTCAAAAGTTGACTTGTTTGAGAGAATTGAGGGTCACCTAATTAGATGCTTCAAAAATATTTTTTAAAAATTATTTTAATTTAATTTTTGGATATATGATAGAAAACAAGTTATGCATTGGGTGTGCGAAATTTTGTGATTTTTGGAGATATTTAGACTAAGTTATGATAGAGTTTGATTTGGATCAAACTCTTAAGGGAAGAGTCCTAGGCGCAATGGACTCTTCCTTATCTACTCATGCTGACACCTTTTTGAATCACTTTTGGTGAACAAAATAGATGATATCTGATGGTTTTTCATGGAGAATAAGTTCTAGAGTCCTAATGATAATATAAATAATTTATTTTGAGCAAAAGGGACTCTATTGGACATAAAAGCCTTTCTCACATCAAAGTGCATTCAATGCAAGAAATAATTTTCCATGCCCAAAGTCTACAATCCCTGATATCTCATGCTACTTCTATCCTCTCTCTTCTTCTCTTCTACAAGTCTAAAAATTTAGGCACAAATCTGAGAAGAAGGTCCAAGGTTTTTGGCACAATATTCAGGATCTATGCGACGATGTTCGTGTGACGGACGGGCTACCTTTAGAAATAGTTTTGAAGGTTCTTTGAATCAAATCCAAATTTGATTTTCAGAGGAAAGGTTCATGAGGAGAAGATGTTTAGATCCTACCCAAGTGGATACCAGTAGAGGCTAGGCGCGTGCGTGGCTCCTTCCAAAACCTCAGGGATCAATAAGATCATTACAAGATAATTAGATTATCCAATCAGGTACTTTAATCAAATCTAATTTAATTTTAATTTTTAATATCAGATCACCATGATTAGACCTAAGAACTCTTAGATCTGATTGAATTATTCAAGAATTTTTAGAAAAATTCTCCTCAGATCTGATCAAATCTACATGATCCTGCAGCGAAAAATAGTATTTTTTCTTCAACTGGTATTAGAGCTGCATTAGCAATTCTTCAGATCTACCTTAGATCTGATTTTATTTTTATTTATGATCTGATATTAAAAAATTTTAGATATCACATCAGATGTGATTAGATCTAAAATCAAAAAAATTAAAATTAAATAATTTAGATCTAATATGTATGAGATGCATGACTAGACTAGGTATAGAATAGTTCTATGTGTAGTCTAGTATGATCTTGTATTTAATTTGATTAAATATAATTTTAGATCTATTTAATTTTTATTTTTTAATATTATAATTATTATAATTAGATCTAAAAATAAAAAATAAAATTTTTAGTTTTTGATTTTTTCATATGAGATATGAAAGATGCATGCTTAGACTAGTCATAGAATAGTTCTATAAGATGTCTAGAATAGTTTTAATTTTTATATGATCAAATTTAAAATTTTATTTTTTAGATTTAATATGTGATGTTTCATATCTGAAAGTATGCATATGATGATACATGAGATGTATGCAAGATATGTATTAGTTAGATCTTTTTATATGTGATATATGATCTAACTAGTTTTGTAGTTAAAAAATTATATTTTTGATTAAGAAGTTTCCCATGGCTGTCCAGTCATAAGAATAAAGTAGGATTTAAAAATCCTCTCCTTCCATTCGATGGGGTGTTCTTATGGTGTGTAGGGGTGCTGCGCATTCATCCTTAATCAAAAATCAAAACTTATTTTTCTGCAAAACCCTAGATCCTGAAATCTTAGGATTTCTATTACATATTTTATTTATGAATCCAAAACTTAATTAAGATTTAAGATTATGAAATTTATTAGATCTAAAATTATAAATTTTTAGATCTAAGACATATTCATAAAATTAGGTTCGAGCTTAGGTAGCTTAATTAGGTCTAGTGGTTGATCAAACCAAATCAAGAGTTGGTTAGGTGGGATCAAAGAAAGATTAGATTTGACCAGCCTATAATTAAGTCTGAGTCATGATTAAATCACATTGAGATGTGACTCGATCAAATCAAGACCTAATTTGGCTCCATGATTCGAGCCTGGATTGTAGGCTAATGCAATTAGTTCTAATTCGATAATTTGGTATCCAAGGTAAGTTTGGTAGATATGACCGACTAGTTTTTAATTGGGAGCTACTCGATCTGAATGTATTCTTATCGAGTTAATGGCATATCCCTTCCACGGATCTCACTTATCTGGCCATTTGTGTCTATCTAGTTTTGATTTGAGGTGGCTAACAATTCGAGCCAACCCATGCTACTAGATTAGTCATAATTGTTATGACTAAGTCAAGTCAAGTTTAAAGAAACCTAAATTAAATCTTTTTAAAAAAATATTAAGTCTAAGATCTTCCACCATTATAGATGTGCAGGCCTTTTTCGAGGTTGATTATTCTCGACTGGATACAGTGGTTCAGTTGCACCGAAAAGATGCAACCATGTATATTAGGCATTGGATGCTACGGGTTGGAAGATGGGTTGGGCTCAATATTTTGGATATGGTGAGGGATCCAATCAGAAAGCCAATTTATGCAAATTATGGATCTGACTTAACTAAAGAGTGGTTCAATATTTCAGACATTGTGAGATTCATGAATTAGAGACCAAGTTTGGATGCACCATGATTAGAGAATCATTGGATAAGAGTTGTCCACTCATCGGTTAACCCATCATCAATAACTATTAAGTGAGATGGTGAGTCAATTGGTGGGATCGCATCACCCACTAGAAATCTACAATCATGAAGATTTTTGCATCTCTATCAAGGAAGTATAGGGATTCGAGTAAATAGTGAGAGTCTAATTTATTTAACAATAAAATTTTTAAATAAATTATTTAAGTCTAATTATAAAATCTAACTAGAAACTTTGACTCTCTATAGAAAAATATCTGCGTCCAATCCACTAGCCTGTATCTTGGACACCCATAGACTAACTGGATCTAACTACAAGAATTAGCTCCAAAACTTCAAAATTATTTTGAATTTCGAGAAGTTGACTCATGTGTTGGAACAAGATCCTCCCACCTTACTAGTCCGTCCATCCACTGATCAGAGAGCATCTCTCAAAAAGTAGATGGATGAAGATAACAAAGCAAGGTATTACATGTTGGGCTCGATGTCTGATGAGCTCCAGTGCCAATATGAAGACATTAAGACTAGCCATCAAATGTTGGCTCACCTACAAGAGTTGTTTGGTGAACAGAGTCGCGTAGCCAAATATCAAGTCACTAAAAGACTTTTTAAAGATCAAATGAGTGATAAGCAGTCAGTCTAAGATCATTGTCTTATGATGATCAAGGACTTGGAAGAGCTTGCAAAGCTCGGTGTCAAGTTAGATTAGGATCTACAGACTGATATAATTCTATAGTCCTTGACTGATGCGTATGGGCAGTTTATCATGAACTACCATATGCATAAACTTTAGAATATCTTGGCTGAGCTCATGAATATGCTAGTTACTGTTGAGCTTTCTATGAAATATTCTAAAGGCTCAGTACTTGCTATGGAGCGGACTTCTTCCAAGAGAAAATCTTTTGAAAAGAAGAAGTTGTCCGCGAAGAAGCAGAAGGTGAATGGTGAGAAGAAGAAGAAGGTAGAGCTGAAGAAGAAGGCCGCCAACAAAAAAAAATATTTTCGTTGCAACACTGACGGCCATTGAAAGTGGAACTGCCCTCTTTACCTGGCCAGCCTGAAGAACAAGAAGGAGGCAGGTCCTTTCGGAGGTATGCTCATTATAAAATCTAATCTTATAGTTTTTTCTACATCCAGTTAGGTGCTTGACTCTGGTTCTAGTGCTCACTTGTGCACTTTTATATAGGATCTTGAGGATAGTAAGAGGCTGAGAGATGGTAAGATGATCCTACGTGTTGGAAATAGAGCAAGAGTTGCTATTGTGGCCATGGAAACCTACCCTCTGTGATTATCGTTAGGATTAGACTTAGTACTTATGGACTGTTTTTATGTGCCTGCAGCAAGCAGGAATTTGATTTACATTTCATGTTTAGCTGGAAGACTATGTAATTAATTTTCTTAAGGACTATTGTAATATTCTTTATGAAAGAAATAAAATTACAAGTGGTTTTCTTATAAATGATCTCTATCAATTACATATTGATGTTTCTATTTTTAATATCGAGCAAAATGTGAATGCCATAGGATCAAAGCGACCTAGAGATAGTCTAAATGATAGGCATCTTTCGCACCTTAGGCTAGGTCATATAGCTGAAGATAGGATTAACAAATTAAAGAAATCTAGTCTATTGAGTTCATTGACTTTCGGATCATATCCGATTTATGAATCATGCCTTCATGACAAAATGACCAAGCTTTCTTTTATGAGACATGGGAAAAGGGCCACAGACCTGCTTTCCTTAGTACATACTGATGTATGTGAGGCCTATTTGATGTGCCAGTCAGGGACAATTATATCTACTTCATCATCTTTACCGATAATTTATCTCGGTACGGGTATGTGTATTTGATGCGACATAAGTCTGAAGCTTTTGAAAAGTTCAAGAAATTTAGATTCGAAGTAGAAAAACAAACAGAAAAACTCATTAAGATTCTTCGATCAGATCGAGGAGGCAAATACCTTAGTCAGAAATTCCTAAACTATCTTAACGACAATGGCATAGTCTCACAATGGACTCCACCTGAAATGTCTCAACTCAACGGGATTTCAAAATGGAGAAATCAGACCCTATTAGATATGGTTTGATCCATGATGAGCTTCATGAACCTTTCTGAGTTTCTTTGGGGACATAGTCTGTTGACTACTACATATCTATTGAATAGGGTTCCATCTAAAATCGTTCCTACCACATCGTAAAAGATATGGCATGGTAAGAAACTAAGTCTAAGTCATCTCAGCACTCGACGATCAATGACAGGACATATGGTGAGTTCCTCTATTTGTGTCCATGTCTCCACCAAAATCTGCATCCATAAATCTATTTATCTACCCCCAAGCTTTCTTAGACACGTCGGAGAGTTTCTCAGCTCCATCTTGTTGTCCATAACAGATGCCAACTCCAATAGTATCCGCCAAATGCCTGAAGATCCACTTCAATGCTCGCCAGTGCTCCTTACCAAGCTATGCCATGAACATACTGACCTGGCTCACTGCATGGATGATATCTGGTCTACAATATACCATGGCATATATTAAACTTCCTACACCAGAGGCATTCGGTGTTCTCTACATCTCTTGAGCCTCCACCTCAGTTTGTGGTGACATCATCTTTGAGAGTCTGAAGTGTCCAGCAAGTGGCAGCTCCCTCGATTTTGCTTTCTTCATCCCAAACCTCTCCAAGATCTTTCTGATGTAGTCTCCCTGAGATAAATACAGCATCCTCTTGGCTCAATCTCTGAAGATTTCCATACATAAGATCTTCCTTGCAGGCAATAAATCCTTCATCTCAAACTCCCGAGATAAGGCTGCCTTTAGTTCCTGCACAACCTTCCTACTCTTGCATGCTATAAGCATGTCATCCATATACAAGAGTAGAAATATCCTAGACTCATCCTCCAAAGATTTAACATACACACAAGAGTCATACTCACACCTAGAAAGTCCAATGCTTTTCATATATGAGTCAATTTGCTTATACCATTGCCTTGGTGATTGCTTCAGCCCATACAATAATTTCTACAACAAATAGATATTTTCTTCTACTCTTGGCTCTTAGAATCCTAGTGGTTGCTCCATATAAATGCTCTCCTCTAAATGCCCATGAAGGAATGCTGTCTTGACATCCATCTGCTCCGTCTCCAAGTCCTGAGCTGCCACAATGCTCAGCAACATTCTGATGGAAGTATGCCTAATGACAAGAGAAAATACTTTGCTAAAATCAATGTCTTTCTTCTGGAAGTATCCCTTGGCCACTAACTGTGCCTTATACCTAACACCTTCTTACTTTGAAGGCCCCTCTTTGCATTGGTAAACCCACTTGCAACCAATGGATTTTCTTCCTCGTGGCAACTACACCAAACACCACGTCTCATTCTTATGGAGAGCCTGCATCTCCTCGAACATTGCTTGCACTCACCTCTCTCTATCCTAGCTATCCATAGCCTCCTCGTACGTGTATGGATCCCCATTTGCTATCATCAGGGGATATGACAATGTATCTATGAAGCTGTATCGTTCTAGTTGCCTGATGTTTCTTTTAGGCTTGAACAATGCAACCTTGATATCCATCCTAGGTCTAGCTTGCTCCTGCTGGGCCTCCTAACTTCCATTATCTATCCGAGCTCTCTCTACCTATGGAGACACTTACGGTGAGTGCTCCACTTGAATACTAAGTCCTCCTGATACACCTACAAGTGGCAAAATAGAGTAAGATGTAACTATCCAACGCTGCCCTACTGGATCTCTTGCTGCATCATTGCTCTTTCATGCCATCTCACCTTTGGAGAACTAAATTTTCATCGAAGGTGACATCTCTACTAATGACAACCTTCTTCTCCAAGGGATCCCATAGCTGGTATCTCTTAACTCCTTGCGAATATCCTAAGAACACCATCTTCCACGATCTGGCATCCAACTTGCTCCGCTCACCAACACTGATGTGCATAAAATCCTTGGAACTCTTTGCTGGTGTATTCTCTGCTATTGTCTAACCATAGACACTTCAAGTTCTGACATGTCTCCTTCTCCACCTCAGCTTTTCATATCTTGAACCTAGTGAAGACTTTTGATTCCATCTTCATGAAGTAGACCCATACCTTTCTTGAGAAATCATCTACAAAGGTCAAGAAGTATCTCGCTCCATTTCTAACCAAAAATGGAGTCGGCCCCCACACATCAATGTGAAACAGTTCCAGTGGGATTTCACCATGGGCTGAACTGATGGCAAATTATATTCTCCTCTATTTACCCATTTGGCATGGCTCACATACCTTTGTAATGCCTCCATCTAGATCTAAAATTAGACCATATTTGCTTGGCTCCTTTATCCCACGGTCACCCATATGGTCTAGGCGGTAGTACCACAACCGATAAGCCCCTTGCTGATCCTACGCTACTGCCACTGCATTAGATTCCCCAGTCACCATAGATCCAACCAACTTATAAAGATTGTTCTCCATCCTCCTGCCTCTCATCACCACCATAGCACCTTTGGAGATATTAAGAACTTCACTCCTATCATGATTGCCGAAGCTATAGCCGCTCCGCTCTAGATAGCCCAGTGACATGAGATTTTTCTTCAAATCTAGGATGTGCTTTACATTTATGAGAGTTCGCACCATCCCATCAAACATCCTCACCTAGATGCTTTCAATACTAGCGACTATATGGGTGATCATCTCCAAGTGTCACACTTTCCTCATCAATCTTGGTGTATGAGACACACCAAGATCGGTTTGGGGTGTAGTGAGGCGAAAAGGCTGAATTCAGGGACCATATATTTGTGTATCTTCTGTGACCATCTGATACAACTAAGAGGTTATCCTCCATCTCACTATCAGCCACTATACTCAGCATATTAGATCCACTTTTTTCTCCCTTCTTGTTCTTTCATTGCGGGCAATCACGCCTGAAGTGCCCGATCTTATTGCACTTGTAGCATCTAGCTTCCTTCCTATTCTTGCTCTTCCAGGACTTTGATCATCCCCTTGATTTACCTCTCTCCTTTGATCTTCTAGGTCTCTCTCCCATGGTCAAGCCTCCAAGGGAACATCTTCCTTGGTCAACTTCTCTCGCTATTTGTTAGTTCATAATACCAAGACCATGTCTTCATACTCCAGGATTTTCTTACTATAGAATAGCATCGTCACCAATGGATCATAGGACGAGGGCAACGAGCATAACAGAAGCAACAATTTATCTTTTTCCTCCATCTTCACTCCAATATTCAGCAACTCATTGCACATCAGGTCAAATTTTTGGATATATCCCAAGACATCTCCACCTTCCTGCATCCAAAGGTTGTACAGTCTCTTCTTCAACATCAACTTGTTGTACATATTCTTACCCATATACATGATTTGCAACTTCAACCACAAGCCTCTTGGGGTTCTCTCCTCTAAAACTGAATAGAGTGTCGCATCCAACAAGCATCCTCTGATCACAGAGCAGGCCTTTTTTCCAAAGACATCCACTGGCGATCTGATATCCCTTCAGACTTCTCTTCCAATGCCTGATCCAATTCAACTTGAATCAAAAGATTTTCTACATGAACTTTCCACATGAAAAATTTTCCTTTCCCATCGAACTTCTTAAAATCAATGTTCACGTTGCTTCCCATGGCTGGATCTAATCCAAAAAAGTGCAAGACAGATCTAAGAAATTTGAGAAATACCTTGATAGGACCTTGCTGAATTCATAGCACCTGAAGATCTTCAACTTTCAGACATCTTCTCCTCCTTCCACACAACATGGCTTTGATACCATTTATTATGAATTATTCTAGGATCTATGAAAACTCTTATACCTTCTACCAACTCTAAGGAAGCAAGTTGGAGATGATAGCAAGAAAGATAAAGATCAGATGATAAGAAGATGAGACAACAGTAGAGTGAGAAAGAGAGAAAGCTAGGGTTTCAGAAAAAAAGGGATTTAATTCATTCTCTTTCTTTTTTACCATAATCTACATATATAAGTATATACATAGATACCCTAAGTCAACATGACTCAGCCCTAAAAAACTCTCCTCGGCTAACCCATACATGAAAACACTCACCCAAGCCCACGTAAATCCATGTCTTATATGCTCTCATCCCCTAGACTAAAGACCTAGCCCTATACATGAATTAGCCACCTTAAGACCTCTCATATCAGGCCTTAAAATCTTCTGGATTAGATCTAATCCAAGACCAAACAAAAAACCCATCCAGATCTATTCACGACCGTCAAGCTGGCTCGATCAGAAGTCGAGCAAGCTCGACTGCATCTCCCTGAACCATGTCTTTTATCTAGCTGAGACAATTGACTCGACTGTGTATCCAAACTAGACCAATTGTGTGCTAGCCTCTTTATCTTTGCTGATACATCTCTGACCAATCTTAGACTTTAAGAGCCACCACCTTGACTCCTTTACGGTCTCCCAAGACTTGGGAGCACCATACTTGTCCTTTCATTCTCCATCTCTTTTATAGAGATTTTTGAGTGTTGTTTTAGATTAAAAGTCTCTTCCCTTCCATCTAATTTTTTGGAGGATCCAAGTCTTGAAGAAGGAAGCATCGGATTGATCATCGAAGAAGGATTAGTATAGTACTAGTAAACTGTGCAGATTTTTTGCATCGAACTTTTGATCGAGATTCATTGGCTCACGTGGACATCTCTTAGAGGTTGGACATGTATGCGGCTTGAAGCTTCATCCTGTAGCCTGGATCAGCAAGTTAGAACATCTAACTTGCATAGATAATATAGATCTGATCTATTATTACATACCTGCATTAGATATTGTATAGATGCATGTTGACATGATCAACATATTTTTTCTTTCTAATATTTTTAATTTTTGATATGATCAACATGTTGATATAATATTTTTAATTTTTGATTTAATCTCATGCTATAATTGTTAGAAAATATGTCCTAAAGTCAATCGGTAGCCTATTGATGGTTGAGCTACTTTATATTTGTAATTGATTCATTAATAAATAAAATATATTTTTAGCATTTTTTATCATAAGTATTCATCTTCTAACAAACTCCATTGTTGTGATGAAGTCAAGACTATTTAGCTTTGATAAAGAGAGAATTTATTGATTAATCCTTAAATTTGTTCACGATCAAATGATAGACTGTAAATAAGGATGACAACATCTATCAAGCATAGGTCGCTGTATGCCATATAGGTTGGTTGTCCTCTTAATCAAAGAGTATGGAGATATTGGTACGACATATAGGTGAGATGTATAGGTAAATCATCATTGAACGTGACCAACTCTAGAGCATTTTGCTATCAAAAATGTGTTGTAAATTATGTTCCAAAGCCAATCGTTAGCCTATTGATGGTTGAGATATTGTAATTGATTTATTAATTAATAAAATTTTTTTGGCATCTTTTTTATCATAAGTTTGCATCTTCTAATGAACTCCATTATTGTGATGAAATTCTTAGAACTATTTAGTTTTGATAAAGAGAGAATTTATCGATTAGTCCTTAAATTTGTTCATGACCAAATGATAGGCTGTTAATTAGGACAACAGCATCTATCGAGCATAGGTTGCTATATGCCATATAGGTTGGTTGTCCTCTTAATCAAGGAGTGTGAAAACACTGGTATAGCATATAGGTGAGATGTATGGGTACATCGTCATTAAATGTAACCAACTCCAGAGCATTTTGTTATCGAGAATATCTCTGATGGGATATAGATATAAGTATCCCTTAGATCTGAGATCATCTCAGTGACTTGCAAGCCACTCACTATGCTTTGGTACTAAACTAACTGAATTTTTAATTCAACAATGGAAGGCTTCTAGGCACAATCAAGTACTTGTGAAGTTGGAGTGTGATCAAGATGGAATTGACCACTCCAAGAGTTGGAGAAGAATGAATCACTGCATTTTAATATAGCAAAACCTTGGCTAGGATAATCCATCAGATGGATTTGATATTTTGAAATACAATGTAGACAATCTGATCAAAGTTGACAGTTAAACTCTGAGGTGTCCTACAAGCATTATGGTCAAAGGGATGAATTATATGGAAACTATATCTGCATGGGTTCTAAGGATGGTGTTCTACACCTTCGACCTATTCGACCGTCGGATATCATTGTTAGATGGTCATTTTGATTGACATAAAAAATTATTTCTATGCTACTGACATAGGTTTGGACCTATGAGGTCTCACACATTAGAGTTCACATTCCAATCGGATGGTTGATCAGCAATTTATAATCATTTTAGGGTTAAACGATCAATACAGTTGATGTTTGACCTAGCACAAGTGTTGTAGGAGGATCGATTAGCAATTTAATTACTAATTGACTTAATTTGATTAAGTCAGTAGGTTGAGATTAAGTCTAATTAAATATAATTTAATTAAATTTAGTTTGGGCTTGATTGGATCAAGTCTAATTGGCTTATTGGATAAGCCAAGTGCAAGGAAGAACTAGTCCTAGTCTAACCAGGACTTGGGTCAATCCAATTTTTTAATTTAATTAAAAAATTAAATTAAAATTAAATCTAATTTAATATAATTTAATTAAATTCTTAAATGAGCTAGGGTCTTATTTAATTAGGTTGGTTTACTCTTATTTTTATTTGGTTAAAAGATCTTGTTTGACCAGGTCAAAATAGGAGTCCTAGTGTGACTAGGACTCCCTATTCCTTATGCCACCTAATCCTCACGCCCCACCCCTTTCTCTTTATATTTTTATGTGAAAAATCTTCACACCCTAAGCAATCTCATGCCTCCCTTCTGTCTTCCTTTTTCTCATATGGAAATTTATTTGATGACCAAGTTAAAAGGGGAGGTTGGTTTTGCTTTAGGATTCTATGAGATAGAATCCTCGTCAACCAAAAGACTTCCTTCCTTTCATGCCGCCACCTTCCTATTTTCTCTCTCTCTCTCTCTCTCTCATGGCATTCTTTGGCATTTGTTGCACCCTCCCTTGCTAGTCCATGGTAGAAAAATAAGGTGGGGGTGCCCAAGAGCTGGGCGCCCCAACAACCTATCATTTGGTGACTTTCCTATCTAGGTTTTTGACCAATCTTGGACTCTACATATCTCATTATTTAAAGAGAATTTTTTACTAAAATTTTCATGAATTGTAAAAATTTGATAGTTCTCTTTGGTGTAGAAAAATCAGAAAAATATTCATTTGGGTTGTGGAGATATTAAAAACATAAATCAGGATATCTAGAAAAAGAACAAAGAAGAAGAAGAGGGTCTTTTTCTAAGGTTTTTGTTATAAATCTCTTCCTTCTTTTAGTGAGCTTTTTAGAGGTGTCTTGGCATCACAAATACTCTTCCTTTCTTTTTGGTATTTTGGAGAGTCCATATTTTAAAGAAGGAATCATCGGATTGACTGTCGAAGAGAGATTAACACAGTACTAGCATACTATGCTGATTTCCTGCATCAGGATCTCTGATCATGTTCATGGGCTCGTGTGAATGACTCCTAAAGGCCAGAAGTATGTGCGGCTCATGACTTCATCCTCAAGTCAGGATCAGCAAGTAAGAACATCTAACTTGCTCAGGTAATAGATCTGATCTGTTATTTTATCGCTACATTAGATGTAGTATAGATCTAGGTTGATATGATCAACCTTTTCTTTCTTATTTAATTTTTAATTTCTAATTTAAATATCATGCAATAATCATATAATAAGATCTTATATCTAGAATATTTTAGATTAATTTTGATTGATTCTAATCTTTCACTGCCAGATCTTGAAAAGTTTCAAGATCAAGTCCTAAAACTCTAGATCTGATTCCTACAATTGGTATCAGAGCCTAGGTTCTTATTACATGATTCTTGTACATATTTAGATTATTTTTTAGATTAGATCTAATTTATAATTTAATTATTAAATCTAAAATTAAAAAATTTAGATCTCACGAACTGCCATAAGGTTGTCCTGCCGTAAGGTTTATCCCTTACAGTGAAAAGATTATCCTAGTTCGTGATGATCTAACTCTAATCATAAATTATTAGATTTAATCTAATTTTATTTATAATTTAATAGATTTAAAATAATTTTAGATATAAAAATAAAATATTTTAGATTGCATGGACTACCATAAGGTTGTCCTACTATAAGGTTTATCTCTTACAATGGATAAGTTGTCCTAGTACGTGTTGATCTAAAATATTGATCATAAAATTTTAGATTAGATCTAAGAAATTTTATAATCTGATTAAAAATATTTTAATCTAATTTCAATCATCATAAATATGATAGATTTGATCCAGAAAGATTTATGATTGATTATTATTAAAACTGTTTCAATTAGATGAACCTGTTTAGATTAGATCTAAAGTAGTTTTATGTTTATTTTACTTGCATATTGATTATGAATCAAATATGCAATTTGGTTGATAGAACCATGTTATAAAAATATTTTACAAACATAAAAATTATTTTTGAAAAGTGAAACCCCAACTCTCAGCCCAAAACATAATTAAGAATTAAGAAGTTGTTTGATTAGGTTCTAGGATTGTAAATTGAAGATCCTATGACACGAATTATAACACATTGGATTAATGGGTTAGGGGAGATTAGGTTCATTAATTGGGTTAGACCTAACGTTAGATTAAAGAATGGACTTAATTAGAGAATTGACTAAATCTAATCAATTATTGTCTCAGATTAGCTCAAGGATTCTCTAGATCAATTATAGTAGTTATAGTTGGTCAAGTCCATGTCTTTAACAAGAATCAAATGAACTTGATTCTTGGCTAAGAGGTCTAGCTCAAGCTATTAGGTTGATCTAATCAAGACTAATTAAACCAGTTGATGTCTAAGATAAGTTTGGCACATACAATCGGTGGATTTTAATTGGTAGCCCGCTTACCTGGCCATTTTCGATGGTGTCTAAGGCAAGCTTTGGCAGATCCTTCCACCGATCTTTACCTTGCCTTCTTGGTGAGATTGTGTTTTGATCATATCACTTGATAATTTAAGTTGATCCATGTCAGCTAGGTAAATCAGTGTGACTGATTTAGGTGCTCCTAGACCAGCTTGTTAGTGGTCTCCCTTAAGCTGACTTGGTGAAGCCAGTGAGAGGATCATGACAAGCTGGTTAATCTGACCTACTCACTTTTATAAATAAATTTTCTAAAATTATTAGATCCCTAAAATAAAATAGTTATATGATAACTAGACCATAGCCTCCCATTAAAGTGGATGATAATGTATCCATCATTTGGATAATCATTGAAGGCCCAAAGGCCTAGTGCTTATCGATTGATGGAATTATCATTCATTATATGATCTCTTGGATACATCATTCTAAATGGTGGTGAGGTGGGCCAACAAAAGTTGGGCCTGATCATTCATTGGTTGGATGGACCAAGTATGGTCATGTTAGTGGTTGGACCTAACTGGATCCTTTTCTAAGAAGGCCAAAGCCAACTGATCAGGGTCTAGGACAAAATTTAATTACTAAAAATTATTTGGAGAAATAATTGGTTATGAACCTAAGATGTACATGGATGGGGCAACAAAAGTTGGACTTGTGTACAGTCTATGTGGATTCTAGTACCCACTAAGAAATTAGGGTAATTTTTTGAATTAGAGGTAGAGACTACCAATTTGAATAAAATAGTGGGAGATCCTTTTGATTAAAGTCCAAATATCTAAATTTAATAAATCAATTACTAATTAGGTTATGTTTTTCCTTCGTGCAGATATGGCCACTCTTCTATCACTCCAATCATTATTGGATAATGATAAGTTAGTGGGACCCAACTTTGATAGCTAGTATCGAAAGTTGAAGATTGTCCTAGAGCATGAACGGATCCTATATGTGTTGACGAATCCTGCACCTAAGGAGCCAACTGCCAATGCATGTGGAACAATGAAAGACACTTAACAGAAGTGCCTTAGTGATCGAACCACGATGTGCTGCATTATGCTGGCTACAATGAGCGATGAGTTCAGTCGCAGGTTTGAGATAGCTCAGTCAAATGAAATGCTCCAAGTGTTAGAGAATTCTTTTGGCACACCCTGATGATGTTGAGAGGCATAAGACTAGTTGCGCTATCTTTAATGCTAGAATGCGGGATGGTGCCTCTATCACTGATCATGTACTATACATGATCGAGCTGATAGAGCGCTTGAATAAGCTCAGCTTTTTCTTGCACAAACAACTTTGAAAAGTTGCAATACTGAACTTGCTGCCCGAATCTTATCTCCCATTCCTTACACATTATAGAATGTCAAGCTTGAAGTTGACTACCATAGGTTACTAGGGTTACTTTAGAACTTTGAGAAGGATCACCAGCTCCATAAAGAGTCGATGAACTTAGTGGGAGGTTCTTCTTCTTATTCTCAACCCTTTGGAAAAGGGAAGAAGAACAAGAAGAAGAAAGCCAAGAAGGTATATGTTCAGGCTAGGACATCTGCATAGGCTCAGACCCAAAAAATCAAGTCCGATAAGAGTCAAACTGAATGCTTCTTCTACAAGAAGCGATGACACTGAAAAAGAAACTGTCCTCAGTACATTATCTCCTTGGACCCAAACAGGCAGAGGAAGAAGCAAGCTATTGCTGAGCAAGGTATTTATATGATAACTCTATGTGTGTGATATTACTAACTGGGTATTGGATACCGAAATCTCTTATCATATTTGTAATTTGTTGTAGGGATTGTAGATTTGTAGAAGATTCGAGCAAGGTGAGAGATTTCTGAAAGTTGAAGATGAAAGACCAGTTCCGATTCTAGCTTTAGAAATTTTGAAACTTATATTTGAATCTCATACCATTGTTCTTAGTGATTATCATTTCTGTCCTATTTTCTTTTTAAATATCATTTCTATAGGCCTTTTGGCCATGAACAATTATGAAATTTTAATAAAGAAATAAGTTTATAATATCATTATGAATGGTGTTACTGCTTTCTATGGATAATTGAATAATGGTGTATATCTGTTATCACAACCTATGAATATAGTCTATTCAATTGGCAAACATCCTAGATTAGATAATGTGATAGATATCTATTTATAGCACTATAGGCTGGGTCATATAAATAAGAATAGGATAAGCAAGTTGGCTCAAGAGGGAATCCTCGAACTTAGTGATTGTGAATCACTTCCAACCTATAAATCCTATCTTCTTAGTAAAATGACTAAGTCACCTTTTACTAGAAAAGGAGAGAGAGTCATTAAACTCTTAGGACTAGTACATACTGATGTATGTGGACCAATAAGTACTAGTGCCAAAGGTGGATATATCTACTTCATCACTTTCATAGATGATCTATCCAGATTTGCATATGTCTATCTGATGAAACATAAGTCGGATTCATCTGAAATGTTCAAATGATTTTGAAGTGAAGTAGAAAAATAAACTAAAACGAATGTTAAAACTCTTCGGTCTGATCGGGGAAGAGAATACCTTTCTGATGAGTTTCTCATATATCTAGAAGAGAATGAGATTCTCTTCCAATAAACTCCTTCAGGAACACCATAGCATAATGGTGTATCTAAAAGAAAGAATCAGACTCTGCTAGACATGGTCCGATCCATGATGGGTTTCACCAGCTTGTCGATATCCCTCTAGGATATGCACTCAAATTGGCTTGCTATCTTTTAAATAGAGTTCCAAGTAAATCTATGGTTAAAACTTCATATGAGATATGGACAGGATGTAAGCCAACACTTTCACACCTCAGGATCTGGGGGTGCCCGACTTATGTCAAACGGTTAATTATAGATAAACTTGGATCTAGGTCTGATAAGTGCGCATTTATAGGATACCTAAAAGAGACCAAAGCATACTATTTCAACCATGCTAATGAACAAAAGGTGTTCATCAGTCTTAAGGCAATCTTTTTGGAAAAGGAGTTCCTTAATGAAGGAACTGTTACCTCTAAAGTTGAACTTGATGAAGTTCAACAGGTAGAAAGTTTGACACAAAATGTTGAACCTAAATCAGATTTGATCAGATCAGATTCGAAGCCTAGTAAACCCACACCATTAAGGCAATCTAGTAGAGTACTGCACCATCCAGATAGATACTATGGATTCTTAGTCCAAGATGGTGATCCCATCGAACTCGATGAGAATGATGAGGATCCGATCACTTATATGGATGCGATGCAGAGATCCGACTTTGAGAAATGGCTAGAAGCCATGAGATTCGAAATGAATTCCATGAAGGTCAATGATGTATGGACATTAGTTGACCCACCTGAAGGGATTAAACCCATTGGGTGTAAATGGGTATTCTAAAGGAAAAGAGGAACAGACGAAAAGGTGGAGACTTATAAAATCCATCTGATTACCAAGGGGTATTGTCAACGTTATGGTATTGACTATGATGAGACATTCTCTCCAGTGGCAATGCTCAAATCTATTCGAATAATGCTTGCAATAGCTGTCCACCTGGACTATGAGATCTGAAAGATGGATGTAAAGATGGCTTTCCTAAATGGAGAGCTAACTAAAGAGGTGTATATGATACAACCTGATGGGTTCACATCCATAGATGAGTCCAAGGTGTGCAGGCTTCAAAGATCCATTTATGGATTAAAGCAAGCATCTCGGAGTTGGAACATGCATTTTGATAAAGTGATCAAAACGTATAACTTCGTTAAGAATGGAGAAGAACCCTGCATTTATAAATGGATAAATGGTCCAATAGTGGTATTCCTTGTTTTGTATATGGATGATAATCTCTTAATCGGGAATGACATCCCTACACTATAAGAAATAAAAGTCTGGTTATCATCATAGTTCTCCATAAAGAACTTGGGTGAAGCATTCTACATCCTAGGGATGAAGATCTATAAGGATAAATCTAAAAGGATGCTTGAATTATCCCAGTCCATGTACATAGATACTGTGCTGAAGAGGTTCAGCATGGAGAATTCCAAAATAGGCTATCTTCCAATAGGCCATGAAATTTTTTCCTCTAAGAAAGATTGTCCAACAACTTCTGAAGAGGGAGAGAGTATGAGTAGAGTCCCATATGCTTCGACAGTGGAATCTATCATGTACGCCATGACATATACGAGACCAGACGTGGCATACTCACTAGGAGTAGTGAGTAGATACCAATCTAACCCCAGAGAAAACCATTGGAAAGTGGTTAAAGTCATACTTAAGTATTTGAGAAATACTAAGGACTGACGGTTGGTTTATAGCGAGTTAGATTTGAAACTTGTGGGATTTACAGACTACAACTTTCAATCTAACCGTGATGATAGTAGAAGCATATCGGGATATATCTTTACTCTGAATGGTGGATCCATCTTCAAGTAGCATACTATGGCAGACTCTGTTTGTGAAGCAGAGTATATAGCAGCATCAGATGCTGCAAAGAAAGCTGTGTGGCTAAGAAAGTTTACCACCGAGCTTGGAGTAGCACCCTCCCTTGATGGTTCGGTCCTGCTCTACTGCAACAGCATTGGTGCCATTGCTTAGACAAAAGAACTAAAAGCATACTAACAGACGAAGCACATTCTACACCACTTTCACTTGATCTGAAAGATTGTTGATCGAGATGACATCGACCTTCAGAAGATCAACGAAAAGAAGAATCTGGCTGACCCCTTCACTAAAGCACTGGCAATAAAGGAGTTCGACAACCACAAGTCGAAGATGGGTATTAGATATTGTGCCAAGTGGCTTTAGGATAAGTAAAAGTTGTTGGAAAATGTGTTCCAAAGCCAATCATCAGCCTATTGATGATTGAGCTATTTTATATTTATAATTAATTTATTAATTAATAAAATATATTTTTAGCATTTTTTATCACAAGCATTCATCTTCCAATGAACTCCATTGTTGTGATGAAGTCCTTATGATAATTTAGCTTCGATAAAGAGAGGATTTATCGATTAGTTCTTAAATTTATTCACGATAAAATGATAGACTATTAATAAGGATGATAGTATCTATCGAGCATTGGTCGCTGTCCATATAGGTTGCTTATCCTCTTAATCAAGGAGTATCGAGACACTGATATGACATATAGGTGAAATGTATAGGTACATCATCATTGAACATTCCCAACTCTAGAGCATTCTGCAGTCGAGAATATCTCTAATGGGATATAGGTATAAGTGTCCCTTTGATCTGAGATCATTTCAGTGACCTGCAAGCAACTCACTGTTCTTTGGTACCAAACTAACTAAATTTCTAATTTAGTGATGGAAGACTTTTGGGCACAGTCAAGTACTTACAAAGTTAAAGTGTGATCAAGATGGGATTGACCACTTCAAGAGTTGGAGAAGAATGTATCACTATATTTCAATACAGCAAAACCTTGGCTAGGGTAATCCATCAGATGATTTTGATATTTTAAAATATAATGTGGATAACCTGATCAAAGTTGATAGTTGAACTTTGAGGTGCTCTTTGAGCATTTTGATCAAGGGGATGAATTATATGGAAACTATATCCGCATGGATTCTAAGGATGTTGTTCTATGCATTCGATCTATCTGACCGTCGGATATCATTGCTAGATGGTCATTTTGATTGGTACAAAAATCTATTTTTATGCTACCGACTTAGGTTCAGACCTATGAGGTCACACACATTAGAGCTCATGATATGATCAGATGGTTGATCAACGATTAAGAATCATTCTAGGGTTAAACAATCAATACGATTGGTGTTTAACCTAGTGCAAGTATTGCAGGAGGATTGATTAGCAATTAGATTGCTAATTTTTAATTTGATTAAGTTAGAGAACTAAAATTAAGTCTAATTAAATATTATTTAATTAGATTTGATTTGGACTTGATTAGATCAAGTCCAATTGGCTTATTAGATAAGCCAAATGCAAGGAAGAACAAGTCCTAGTCTAACTAGAACTTAGATCAATCCAATTTTCTAATTTAATTAAAAAATTAAATCAAAATTAAATTTGATTTAATCTAATTTAATTAAGTTCTTAAATGGGTTAAGGCCTAATTTAATTAGGTTGGTTTACTCTTGATTTTATTTGGTTAAAAGATCTTGTTGATCAAGTCAAAATAGGAGTTCTAGTGTGATTAAGACTCCTTATCACTTATGCCACCTAATCCTCATGCCCCACCCTCTTTGGTTTTTTTATTTTTACATGAAGATTCTCCATGCCAAGGCCTTCTCACACCCCCCCTCCTCTCCTCTATTTCTCATTAGGAAGTTGGGTTTGCATATCTCATTATTTAAAGAAAATTTTTGGCTATTTTTTCATGGAATACAGAGCTTTGGGAGAGGTTTGGGGTGTGCAAAAATCAGAGAAAGTGGGTCCTTGGACGTGGGGGTTCCATAGGTACCAAACTAGGTGTCTAGGTGAGAAAAAAGAGATGAAGAAGAGGATCTTCTTCTAGGGCTATTTTATTCTTCATCTCTCCTTCTTTTTTGAGTTTTTTCTGAGAGAGTCTCAGATTAGGAAACTCTCCTCTTCCTTCTCATATTTTGAAGAGTCCAAGTTTTGAAGAAGAAAGCGTCGGATCGACCGTCGAAGAAAGATCAGCATGGTACTAGCACTCTATGCTGATTTAAAGGAAATTGGACTTCAGATCAGAGTTCATAGGCGCGTGTGGACGACTCCTAGAGGCCGATGTGTGTGCAGCTCATGACTTCATCCTCAAACTCAGATCAGTAAGTTAGAACATCTAACTTGCATAGGTAATAGATCTAATCTATTGATTTCATACCTGTATTAGATGTAGTGTAGATCTTGGTTGATGTGATCAACCTTTCCTTCTCTTTTATGTTTCAAATTTTTGATTTAATATCATACCTTGATCATGTAATAGATCTAAAATCTAGATATTTATATATTTATTTAAATAAATATTTAATTTATTTAAGTCTTTCGCTGTCTGATCCTGAAAAAGTTTCAAGATCTATCCGTGAAATCCTAGATCTGGTTCCTTCATGTTGATATGATCAACATGTTTTTTCTTTCTAATATTTTTAATTTTTGATTTAATCTCATGCTATAATCATATAATAGAATCTTAGATCTAGGAGTTCTCTGATCTTTATAAAATAAATTTTGATTTATTTTAGTCTTTCACTGCCTAATCTTGAAAAAATTTCAAGATCTAGTCCTAAAATCCTAGATCTGGTTCCTTAATCTATTACCCAGACACCCATCGGATTTGGACTTTATATTCATGAGAGGATTAATTAGTGATTTGATTACCAATTAACTCAATTTGATTGAGTAATATTTTTTAGATCAAGTACAATTGAATCAGATTCAATTTAGCTTGATCCGATTAGGTTATGAGATGACCTAATCACCAAGGAGGTTTGTTCTCTGATATGATTAGGGATTAGGCTTGATTAATTCTTAATTTATTTAGTATTTAATTAAACCAAATTAAGCCTAAGTAGGCTAGATTTAATCTGGTCTAATTAGGCCTAACCAATTTGGATTGAAATGGGTTCAATGGGATAAAGTTTAATTTAGACTAGTTTGACTAGTCTACCCACCACCTCACCCTGCTCCTACGCCCATTTGAATTTCCATGAGAATGAGATTTTCTTAAAAAGAATTTCCATGCACTAAGGGGTGCACACCTAGCCTTCTCACGCCCTAGGTGGATAAGGTTTGGTTAGTTCCCATTCAAATTCAAATGATGTTTGAATTTGAATAGGCAACAACCTATCCTTATCCCTCCATTCTGCACCCATATTTTCTATGAGAAAAAAGTTTCTCGTGAAACCTCTTCATGCACAAGAGAGAGCGCATGCCCTTCTTTCTCATACCCTAAATGGATAAAATTTATTTGGTTACTATTTGAATTCAAATGAGATTTGAATTTGATTTAGCAACCACCTTATCCCTATCTTATCTTCTCAAGGTGGGCTTCGATCTTCTATTGGCTCAAAGGCTTCGTCAGTGGGTCAGCCACATTGTCTGCAGTGTCGACTCTCTTAACCTCGATGTATCCCTTCTCAAGATAATCATGGATGAGGTAAAACTACTGCTTGATGTGCTTGGACTTCTAGTTAGACCTCAGCTCCTTAGCTTGGGATATGGTGCCGTTGTTGTCTTATTATAGAGGGACGGCATCTAATGACATCACTTTGAGCTCTACAACAAACTTTTTGAACCAAAATGCCTCCTTCATAGCTTCTGAGATTGCGATGTACTCTGCTTTTATGGTGTAGTCAGCTATCACTGTCTGCTTGGAATACTTCTAGATTATAGTACCATTATTACATAGGAACAGACTTTCAGATGTCAACTTTCAATCATTTATATCAGACATAAAATCTGAGTCTGGATACCTCTGAACCTGGATTCTCCATTGCCAAAGATTAGAAACTTATCCTTAGTCCTTCAAAAGTACTTAAGGATATATTTCACAAAAGTCCAATGCTCTTCATCTAGATTTGATTGATACCTGCTTGTGACACTCACCGCATGAGCGATATCAGATCGTGTACATAGCATGGCATACATGAGGCTCTCTATAGTCGAAGCATAAGGGATGTTGCTCATGTGTTCAATCTCTTTTGATGTGTTGAGGCATATCTTTTTGGAGAGATGAATATCATATCTAAAGGGCACGAGTCCCCTCTTGGAGTTCTCCATACTAAATCTTTTCAGCACATCCTCTATGTACATCTTCTATAAGAGACTGTAATACCCCACCCCTAACTAGCTACGAGTGATGGTGCCACATCCCATCCTTATCCAAAGGTTAAGGAGATTTCTAAATTACAACTATGCTGAACTATACATTAGTTAATATCCTGCTTTTAATTAGGTTGAACCATCCCATTCATCTCCAGCATAAGCATTTCACTTAAATCTTTTTTACTTGCTAAAAACCATTATCTCAACTCATAACTCATCCAATCACATAAACAAACTCAGAGTTTCAATAACAAAACTATACTTTATAAATACATACATTCTAGTCATTAACCATCTTTTTAATACATGCCTTTCTAAAACAACTATAATATATACACATAAAATAGTTTCTAGCTTAATCAACTCAACTACATAATACATCTTAAAATACATTTCTTTTACAAGCCATTATTACAACAACACTTCCTCCACTTGAGGTGCTAATACACAAGCTAATACAAACCTCCAAGCTAACTTACTCCAAACCTACAGATAAGAAGAGTGAGGGATGAGACTTGAAAAGTCTTAGTGAGTATAATTTTATCTAACAATGAAAAATAGATAGTGTTGGTGTGAAATTTGATTGTTGCCGAAATCAAGACTGGAGTTGGAGAAGATGAGGTCATCGTCGATGACCTACAAAATAAGTCTCATCCAGAGTCGGGGGTGGTGACTCCTGCAAGACCCTCCGATGATCAAGTCAGCTCTTTCGATCAATAGAAATGGAGTGCTCAGGAAAGAAAGTGGTAGAGCATTGAGAGAAAGAAGAGTGCTTAGGGTAAATATATCTAGAGGATCTCTTTTATAGACGAAGCCTGTAACAAACTGATGGTGACAACCGTAACCATCGAGTAGTGGGCCATTCGAGGCCATGTAGAGTTTGTTACAGAGGATGGTGTTTGTTATCATGACGTGCCAATCCATTGGGATTTAATAGTTGAAGTTTGAAGGAGATAGGTCATGGTGGCAAAGAGATTCAAGTTTCATCAATTCTAGAGGACTTTGGACTCCTTCAGGGTCGTCTGTGCGTAAGTAGGTTCATGCTGTGCAGATTGCTGGATCTACATAGGCATGGAGGCCCTTCTAGGCGACTGCATGGAGTTTGACCGAAGGGGTTCGGAAGTCCACTAGAAAAATCCTAAAGAAAGTTCGCTAGAGGAATCCAAAAGGAGGTCTATTGGAATGATTTGGAAGGAGTTCAATTGATGGAGAAGTTTGATTAAGGATGAAGTCCAGAAGGAGTCTGACTAATAAAGGAGTCCGACCGAAGAAGAAGCTTGAAAGACTCGCGACTAGGGAAGGTCGGCTGGGGGAATGTTAAAAGGAGCCTGCCTGGGATGGAGAAGTCTGGCTGATGGAAAAGTTGCGATTGAAGCTCTTCTACGATTATAAGCTACATTTGACGGAACATCAGGCCGAACTTCGGCTAGAGCAAGGTTTACCCCCAACAATAGTCTCCCTACTTCTGAGTTCAAAATTCAAAGGAAGGAAGTAAAAAGGTGACTGCCGAAGTTCTTTCCTGGGTTTCATGCTCATTGGTCAAGGTGCTTTGTCGTTTTCTACACTGGTGCCAAAGTTCCTTTAGCACAACTCGACTTAAAGAGATGGATTTTCAAAATTCCTATTGAAGCGCTGCTCAAGACACGACGCCATAAAGGCACTGCCCATCATCATTCTTCTATTGTGATGATTGGGACACACGTCGCATGAAGAATGGCCGAGGGAGATATACAATCATGATAATTTTGGGCCTCTCCTTGATATTTAAGTCCTTCCCTTTTTGGTTCTCACTTTCCTTCCATCCAAGAGTTCTGGTTTCTTCCTCCTCTAGTTCATGCCTTTCTTTCTGGTTACAAGCATTCTCCTGCTTGATCTTCATCATGCTTATCATCTCTTTGTCCTTCTCGATCGACCTAGGTCAATTTCGCCATCCTTCTTTTTTATTACTCCTGCATCCTTTGCTTCTCGTTCTTTCAGTTTCCTTTAAGAAGTTTTTGCATCTTATTTTTCTTAATTTTTGAAGATTTTTCTTGAGTTTAGTTTGATCTAGATGTCCACCAAAACTTCTCAATCCATTGGTTCTTGGAGTTCATCCAGTCCAGCCTTCCTAGACCCCATCCCCATAGTAGAGGTTGGTCCTGTAAGTATGTCTTATCAACCCTTCTCACTAGATACCATTCCTTGTGCCCTGACCCCAAATGATCTTTTCTTAATTAGGATTCAGTACGGGATCCCTCTGGAGTATGACCTTGAACTTCCCAAATTGTGTGACCATGCGAGTTCTCCTCTGGCTGGCCAATTTTGTTTATATTTAGAAGCTCTACGCATGGAACTTCAACTTCCTCTCCTCCCTTTCGTGGTTGCTCTTTTTTGCTTTCTAAACATTTCTCTTGCCTCCATGGCACCAAATTCCTTTAAGTTCATGATAGGATTCCTTTCACTTTGCCATCTAGTCGAGGTCTATCCGACCATCTCACTCTTTAGGAATTTCTATACCTTTAAACATCATCCTTTCATAAAGGATCGATGGTATTGTTGGGAAATATATCCTAAAACCAATCATCTAAGTAGTAGATGATTGGAATTAGTATATGAATTATCTAATAATAATAGTAATTTGGCTATTTTATCATAAAAGTTCTATCTTTCTTAAATGAACTCCTAAATTATGATGAAGTCCTTAGAACCACAATCAATCGATAAAGAAAGATTTATCGGATGGTTCTTAAATTATTCATGACCAAATGATAAGTTATTAAAAAGGATGATAACTTATCGAGTGTAGGTCGCTGTATGCCTTATACATTGGTTGTTCTCATAACCAAGTGGTATGGAGACACTGGTATGGCATCTAGGTGAGATGTAAGAGTACACCTGCACTGAACGTGACCAATGTAGCACTCTACTATCAAAAATAGCTAGTTAAGGCTAATGGGTATAAGTGTTCCTCCGACCTGAGATCGTCACAATGACTTACGAGCAACTCATTGTACTTTGGTGCTGGACTGCCTATATTTTTAATATAGGTGATGAAAAATTTTTGGGTACAGTCAAGTATTTGTAGAGTTGGTGTGTGAGTCAAGATGGAATTGACTACTCCTGATTAACTTTAGGAAGAGAATGTCTCGCTATGTTTCAATTTAGCAAAACCTATGCCTGGGTAATCCTTATGAGGTGTCATGGGATTTACAAAATTTTGAAACATAATAGAGATGACTTGTATGAATGTTTGACAGCATACTCGAAGTCGTCTTGAGCATTATTGGTCATAGGAATGAATTATACGATAACCATGGGCCAGGATTCTAAGAATGTTGCTTTGCATACATTCGACCTATCCGGACGTCGAAAATCATTGCTAGATGGTAACTTCGATGGGTACAAGAATTGGTTTCTATACTACCAACTTAGGTTCAAACCTATAGGGTCATACACATTAGAGCTTGTAATCTAATTGGATGGTTAATTGATGATTGAGAATCATTTTGAGGTCAAACATTCAATATGATTGATGTTTGACCTAACGCAAGTGTTACAAGGGAATCGATTAGCAATTGGATTGCTAATTGGCTCTATTTGATTAAGCAATCGAGAAGAGATCAAGTCTAATTGAATTACATATAATTAAAATTAGTTTGAATTTAATTAGATTAAGTCTAGTTGTTTATTAGATAAGCCAATTGCAAGAAAGAATAATTCCTTGTTTGACTAGGACTTGGGTGCACCTGATTGACTTAGGATTTAAATCAGATTTAAATCTTGATTTAATCAAATTTAATTAGACTTCTAGTTAGACTAAGATCACTCTTAATTAGGTTATATTTAATCTAGTTTAAATAAGATTTAAATTAGATTTAAAATAATTTTGACCTAGTCAAATAAGAGGAGTCCCAGTTGGACTGGGACTCTCTCTCTTTCACTTGCACCTAAGAAAGCCCATGCCATATTTTAATTATAGATTTTTTTTGATATTTTCCATGCCTAATAAAAGGTTTTCCATGCCCCATATCAGATTATTTGGATTTAAATTTGATTTGCTCAAAATTAGAAGGAAGTTGAAAATTGTTTCCTACTTGGAAGAGTCTTCTTTGACCCAAACTCTTTCCTCCCTTGTGCGCCAACTCTACCCATGCCTCTCTATCTTATTCGATCCTTTTTCCCTTGGTTGTGCATGTGAGAATCAGTGGTTACCTGAAAAAATAAGTGGGAGGGGCGTCCAACTCTTGGACGCCCCATAGAAGTCCTCCTTTGACTAGGTTTTAACCTAGTTTTGCAATATAAAGGAGATGCCTCTTTCATTGACCATAGAGGATGTGAAAAATCCTAGAAAAATCATAAAAAATTAGAGGAAAAGAAGGAGAAGGCATGGAGGTTTTGTGGAACCAAGGATCATGGAGAAGAGCCCTCAATTAAGACATCAAAGGTTGATGTCTTGAGGAGACAAGGTAAGAGAAGATTGTCTTCTCTTATAATTTTTTTTTATGTTTCTCTCTTTCTATTTTATTTATGATTTTTATATGATAAAAATTTTAGAGAGAGAGAGTAAGGGCTTGAGGAAAGATGGTGCTAAGATCCTTAGAGAAAAGGTCTTCATCTGGACATCAATCATTGATGTCATGAAGGCACAAAGGTAAGAGAAGATTATCTTCTCTTTATTTTCTTTTGACTATTTTTTTCTTCATTATTTTATATAATTTTTATATGATAAGGATCTAAGATGGAGAGAGAGAGGAAGAGGGCATGGAATCTATGCTCCAAGGTGTTGGTGCATGGTGATCATTTTTGGATATGATCTGATCATGTCCTGATGCGAGAAGAAGAAGAGAAGAAAGTCTTCTCTTAGGGTTTTCTTGAGAGCCCTTCTTCTTAATTTTATTTATGAGATTTTTATGAGAAAAATTTGAGGATGTTATATCTAAAAACTTTAAAATAAATCTGAAGGAGAAGGTCTCCTCTGAACCTAGCATAATAGATATTTTCACGACATCAACCATTGACATCCTGAAAGAGAAGATTTGTCTTCTCCTAGGGTTTTTTTCATATGTCTTTTTATTTCTGTTTTATTGGAGATCTAAGGGTTGGATTCCTTCCTCATTCTTCCTCATGTTCTTCATCTCTTGGATTATCCAATAGATTCGAAGAACATATATTTGATTAACCATCGGAAGGGATTCGCGAGAAGCTAGTACTTCGAGCAGATCTTCGTTCGACGAACCTCCGATCTATATTGCAGATTCGTGTGGATCACCTATAGAGGTCAAACACATGTGAGGCTCCAAAGGCAATAATGAATTCAACCATAGAGTTCTCAACCCGTGCAAGGGTAATAGATATGATCTCTTGGTGACCTAGATGTGATCTAGGGTTAGATCTAGAATTGTTCTAGATCTAGGTATTGATATAATCAATACCACTTATTATTAATTTAATTTTAGATTTATATTTGCATCATAATATGTTATAAATTTTTGATGTAGAGTTTTGTAATTTGATTACATGCATGTTATAGATTAAATAGTTTAATCTATGTCTTCTGCTGCTCTATATTTCGAAAAAGTTTTAAAATCTATGCATGAAACCCTACATGTTTCTCAACAGCGGTATCAAAGCATCCAGATTCTATTATAACATATTTATGTATGCTTTAGATTAAATTTAAAAATTAAAGTTAATTAAAGATCGCACATACTACCATAAGGTTGTCCTGTTGTAAGGTTAACCCCTTATAATGAAAAGGTTGTCTTAGTATGTACTGATCTAAATCAAAATCATGAATTATTTAGATTAGATCTAAGAAAATTTATGATTTAATTTTTTGATTTAAATCTAAAATTTAATAGATATTAGATCTATTTTAGATTATTTAGATTGAATCTAAATAATATTAGGATTGCACATACTGCCATAAGGTTGTCCTACTGTAAGGTTTATCCTTTACAGAGGAAAGGTTGTCCTAGTATGTGTTGATCTGAAAAACCTAAGTCATAAATATGTTAGATGAGATCTAAAATAATTTATGATTTATTTTTAAATTTTAAATCTAATTTTAAATAATTTATGATCTGACCCACATGATGTGTTTTATGTTTAGATCTAATCCTCTTATTGCATATGTTCATATGTAATTTTTGTTTTGAATCTAGAATGTATATGTATGACATTTTTATTTTGTAAAAATTAAATTATGAACTTAGTTTTTGCAAAACCCTAGATTTGAAACTCTAGGATATGATCTAAATAATGAAATAAATCAGATCTAAAACTATATATTGAATATGATTCAATACAATTTGAAAATGTTTCAAACAATAAAATCATAAACTAGTTCTGAGATTCCATAACCTAAACCCATAAGGCTTGAACTTAATTGAGAATTGAATGATTGTTTAGGATCTAGGTTTGTGATTTGAAGATCCTAAGATAATTTCATAAAACATGGGTTAAAGAAAAATGGGTTAGCTTTGATCAGGTCCTTAACAGGGTTAGACCTAAGGTTAGACTAAATATGGACATAGTTAAGAAATTGATCAAATCTAATTAATAGTTAATTAGGATTAGGTCATTTCTATAGATCACTTCAATAATTATAGTTAATCAAAGTCCATACATCTAATAAATGGATGCTAATCGTGGCTCAGTGGTCGAGCTCGAGTCTTTAGGCAGACCAAATCAAAACTGACAAACCAATTGATGTCTAAGGTAAGTCTGACATCTCAGATCGTTGGTTTTTAATTGGCAGCCTACTTACCTAGCTATTTCTGATGGTGTCTAAGGCAAGCCTTGGCAGACCCTTCCACCAATCTCACTTACCTGACCAATATGGTTAATCAAGTTTTTGATTAGGTTGCTCATTGATTCGTGCTAACCCATGTCACATAGAAAATCAGTGAGACTGATTTAGGTGCCCATGGACCGTAATTAATCCTAGTCCTCATCAGTGACTTGTGAAGTTAGTGGGAGGACTTGACTTGATGAAGTCAGTGGAAGCAAATTGGTCCATATCATTTCTAAGAATGTTGCTTTGCATACATTCAACCTATTCGGACGTCGGAAATCATTGCTAGATGGTAACTTTGATTGGTACAAAAATTGGTTCCTATACTACCAACTTAGATTTGAACCTATGGGGTCACATACATTAGAGCTTCTAACCTGATCAAATGATTAATTAATGATTGAGAATCATTTCGAGGTCAAACATTCAATGCGATTGATGTTTGACCTAATGCAAGTGTTGCAGGAGGATCGATTAGCAATTGGATTGCTAATTGGCTCAATTTAATTAAGCAATCAAGCTGAGATTAAGTTTAATTAAATTAAATTTAATTAAAATTAGTTTGAATTTAATTAGATTAAGTCTAGCTGGTTTATTAGATAAGCCAATTGCAAGAAAGAATAATTCCTTGTTTGATTAGGACTTAGGTGCACCTGATTGACTTAGGATTTAAATCAGATTTAAATCTTAATTTAATCTAATTTAATTAGGATCCTAGTTGAACTAGGATCATCCTTAATTAAATTATATTTAATCTAATTTAAATAAGATTTAAATTAGATTTAAAATAATTTTGATCTACTCAAACAAGAAGATCCCAGTTGGACTGGGACTCTCTCTCTTTCACTTGCACCTAAGAAAGCCCATGCCATATTTTAATTCTAGATTTTTTTCAATGTTTTACCATGCCTAATAAAAGGTTTCTCATGCCCCAAATTATATTATTTGGATTTAAATTTGATTTGGTCAAAATTAGAAGAAAGTTGGAAATTGTTTCCTACTTGGAAGAGTCTTCTTTAACCCAAACTCCTCCCTCCCTTGTGCGCCAACTCTACCCACACCCCTCTATCTTATTTGGCCCTTTATCCCTTGGTTTTGCATGTGAGAATCAGTGGTTACATGAAAAAATAAGTGGGAGAGGCATCCAAGAGTTGGACGCCCCTTAGAAGTCCTCCTTTGACCAGGTTTTGACTTAGTTTGCAATATAAAGGAGACGCCTCTTTGTTTGACCATAGAGGACGTGAAAAATCCTAAAAAAATTATAAAAAATCAGAGAAAAAGAAGAAGAAGGCATGGAGGATATGTGGCACTATGTTTCATGGAGAAGAGCCCTCAATTAAGATATTAAAGGTTGATGTCTTGAAGAGACAAGGTAAGAGAAGATTATCTTCTCTTATAATTTTTTTTATGTTTCTCTCTTCTTATTTTATTTATGATTTTTATATAGTAAAAATTTGAGAGAGAGAGAGAGGAAGGGCTTGAGGAAAGATGGCATCAAGATCCTTAGAGAAAAGGTCTTCATCTGGATATCAATCGTTGATGTCATGAAGACACAAAGGTAAGAGAAGATTATCTTCTCTTTATTTTCTTTTGCATATTTTTTTCTTCATTATTTTATGAAATTTTTATATGATAAAGATCTAAGAGAGAGAGAGAGAGAAAGAAAGTATGGAATCTATGCTCCAAGGTGTTGGAGCATGGTGATTATTTTTGGACATGATCTGATCATGTCCTAATGCGAGAAGAAGAAGAGAAGAAGGTCTTCTCTTAGGGTTTCCTTGAGAGCCCTTCTTCTTAATTTTATTTATGAGATTTTTATGAAAAAAATATAAGGGTGTGATATCTAAAAAATTAAAAAAAAAATTCAGAAGAGAAGGTCTCCTCTGAACCTAGCATAATAGATGTTTTCAGGACATCAACCAATGACGTCCTAAAGGAGAAGATTTATCTTCTCCTAGGGTTTTTTTCCATATGTCTTTTAATTTCTGTTTTATGGGAGATCCAAGAGTTGGATTCTTCCCTCATTCCTCCTCATGTTCTTCATCTCTTGGATTATCCAAGAGATTCGAAGAACATGTATTTGATTAACCATCAGGAGGGATCCGCGAGAAGCTAGCACCTCAAGCGGATCTTCATTTGACGAACCTCCGATCTATGTTGCAGGTTCGTGTGGATCATCTATAGAGGCTGGATGTATGTATGGCTCCGAA
This sequence comes from Cocos nucifera, assembly GCA_006176705.1. Taxonomy (NCBI): domain Eukaryota; kingdom Viridiplantae; phylum Streptophyta; class Magnoliopsida; order Arecales; family Arecaceae; genus Cocos; species Cocos nucifera. The sequence continues at coordinate 409,555 of QRFJ01002001.1, read as the reverse complement.
GGCAATAATGAATTCAATCACAGAGTTCTCAACCCATGTAAAGGTAAGAGATTTGATCTCTTGGTGACCTAAATATGATCTAGGGTTAGATCTAGAATTATTCTAGATCTAGGTATTGATATGATCAATACCACTTATGACTAATTTAATTTTAGATTTATATTTATATCATAACATATTATAGATCCTTGATGTAGAGTTTTGTAATTTGATTACATACATGTTGTAGATTAAATAGTTTAATTTATATCTTCCACTGCTTTATTTTTTTGAAAAAGTTTTTAAATCTATGCATGAAATCCTGCATGTTTCTCAATAGGTATTTCTTTCCTTAGTTCGACAAGAAGGGTTTGCTGAAAGGTGCCCCTTCTTCCATTCACAACTAAAAGAAAAAGTATTTTTTCGCGCACTGTCTGACCTTGCTATTAAGGAGTCGGTTTGCTGAGCTCCTAGCTTAGACAGAGCCGACCTTGATTCCTCCAATAAACTTAAAACATACCGAGCTCCTCTTCCTCCTGACCTTCTAAAAGAATAGACCTTGTTCAATCTGGGTTTGAGTTTCCTCGATCCTACTGGTACATTTTTTTACTTTTTGAATTCTTTATGCAGTTTCACATATATGTACCATCATTGATCATGATTTCTTTTCTATCGTAGAAATGGATACTGAAGCTGCTGAAATGCACACCAAGGAGCTTTACGCCCAGAAGAGGAAAGAAAAAGTGCTAGGTGATAGCTCGAAGAGGGCGAAGATTGGCGCTCCAAGATCTACAGCTCCTACTGCCACTGTCGCTGCTTTCGAGGTTGCCGCCAGTGCTGAGGTTGCCCCAACTTCTGAGGTCGGCACCGTTGGTGCAGGTTTCATGCCTCCAGTGCCCTCGATCCCTTGCAGTGGAGACCAAGCTCTGGGGCTTCCTGTTAAGGGAGAGATGGTGGAAGGAAAGAAGAAAAAGAAAGCTATAACAAAGATGCTCCGCAAGGCTTATCCTGGCGAGCCAAGCGATGACTGCGGCGAATTAGGAGAAGATCCTTTCAATGACCCAAAGATCGTTCGAGATTTAACCAACAAATTTGCCATGTCGGAGGTGGTAGACTGCATGGCCAACCTTGACCCCTGGCAGCTCATTTGGGGTTCCCTTAGGACCATCCTTAGGGTGACCGCTCCGTTGATCAACCTTTTCTCCCTCTTCTACTCCTTTCTTCTCTTCTCCTTTTTTTTTTAACATCAACTATCTATTGCAGTCGGGTCACCAAATGCTTGCCCTTATCAAGAGGGCATGCCGTTAGGAGGTGGAAGCATGGAAGGTCCAGGAGGATCTTCGAGCTGAGGTCGATCATCTTCAGAAAAAGGCCATCGAGGCTGAATGCCTTGCAGAGGAGAGGGCGATGGAAATCGAGAGTCTGCAGGGCATACTTCAAAAAGAGGAGTTCATCTCAGCCAAATTTAAGGCTACACTACCCTTAGAGGAGGAGAGGCAGAAGGAAGCTGAGATTAAAGTCGCCAGACTGGAAGCCCAATTGATGAAGTCAACCTCGGAGGCAATGACCCAAGCCGTGGAAGAGTTCAAGGCCTCTTTTGAAATGAGAAATCTGAATGTCAAATTTGGCTAGCATACATTCATTAAGGGCTTCAAGCTCTATGAAGGCAGGGTGGCCCAGAGGATCCCCAAGCTTGACCTCAAATTTCTGGAGGAGGAGGAGGATGACGTAGAAGTGGGACCGTCCAATTTCACAGTCGATCTTTCCTCCGTCGAGCCTACTTCTGGTCCATCCGAACCTACTGCAGAGGTGCCTGAGCTAGTTCAAGATTCTGAGGCTGCGAGAGCGCTTCGGCTTCATCTGCCGCCGTCCCTCTTGAGGTTGAAATCCTCGAGTAGTTGTACATTTTTCTTCATTTTTTTTTGGCTTTGTACTCAAAATTTTTTATTAAATAAAAGTAAATTTCTTTTTTGTCTATATCTTTGAGCATTTTTCATACTTTGAATGCAGTCCCCCATCAATGCTGATTCACTACCTCAGGAGGTTCCTCTGAAACCTTTAATAAAATGCCTGAGGAAGGAAGTCCATCATCTAAAGAAGAAATTGAAGAAGATCGAGGATGATCTTCAAGTTTTGTGGAAGAATGCTTCGGAGGTGACCAAAGAGGTCACTCTCCTTCGAAACTTGCACATGAAGGACTCCATGAGTTTTAGCATTCGGAATGGGAGCTTCGAGAGGGAGCTGGCCAAACTTTGGAAGAATACAAGCGATAAATCCTAGGCACTGACGGTGAAGATTGACTCCCTCGAGACTCAACTCAAAGCAATGAAGGAGAAGATTCAACTTCTGGAGGGGAGTTCATCATGGTCCTCCAACAAGGTGTGATTTGAGTGGGCTTGGTTGACGAGATTCTCCGCACATCAAAAGCAGCTACGTGATGCCGAGCTCACATATGAGACTTACCAATTTGGCTGGAGTGATAGGATGTCCAAGCTAGAACAAAAGCTTCATCCCTTTAATAATGAAGTAGTCCGACTCTAGCGGCAACTTGATGATGACTTTCGAGCCAGTACAAGTAGGGAGGCCAAGGAGGTCACCTCCTTGAAGATGACCATTGGTGAACTCTGGGTGAGGTCAATCGGTGTAGAAAACGCCGAGGTGCAGAGGCTAAGCTTGAGCTGACTCATCAGGCTATCAAGAATGCAGAGGCCGAGTCCAAGATCCTAAGGAGGAGGCTGCGAGAGTTAGAGGAGAACTACCATCAAGATGATAGGATGTTCCACAATAACATGATGAGGTGGAGGAAGCTCGAGGAGGAGATCGATCGTCTAAAGGAATCTTTGATAATGGCCACCAATCTAAAGTCTGAAGAGTCCGACCCTTCCTAAGACTCTGCCAGCCTTTCTCTTTCCTTCTTTTTTTTCTTAGTGTAATCAATCTTGTCGACCTATGTTTTACTTGTAATAAACTTATTTTTGTAATGAAATGGTACCTTTTTTATTACTTTTTATTTCGCATGAATTCAAAGCTTGCTCGTGGCTCTACTTCCTTCACTTTATTTTTCATTGCATTGTCTTCTAATGAAGTGATTGTTGTGGATGCCTATCCTAGGTCCTTTTTTTGGATCTAGGAGCAATTTTTCTTCTTGCACCTCATACAGTCGAGTAATTGTAGGAGAAATACGTGTAAGGATAGGTGACAGGGTTTCTCCCTTCTCTTTGCTTTAGGTTGGGGGGTTCGTTTGGGATCACTGGATGAGCCTCCCTTCCTCCCTTTTTTCCTCGGCTTAGATTAGCAAGGCCTTTGACTTTGCACATGTTGGGATGAGGTCCTCCTCCTAATTCTAATAGGTCTATAGGGGCATAAAAGGACCGTTGAAGGGGCCTCTCTCCGCATCCCGCATCTTTATTTTAGCCGAGGATGAGGTTCTTAAGTAACCAAGGTTGAAGGGGTCTTCGCTTTAGCTTAATGTTAAGATGAGATTCCCCTCCTATTCCTAATAGGACTATAGAAACATAAAAAGGCCGTTGAAAGGACCTCTCCCCACATCCTGGCTTAGATAACCAAGGTCTTTGCTTTAGCTCAATGTTAGGATGAGGTTCTTCTCCCATTTCTAATAGGACTATAGGAACACAAATAGACCGTTGAAGGGGACTCTCCCCGCATCCCGACTTAAGTAATCGAGGTCTTCGCTTTAGCTTATTGTCAGGACGATGTTCTTCTCCTATTCCTAATAGGATTATAGGGGCACAAAAAGGCCATTGAAAAGACCTCTCCCCGCATCTCGGCTTAAGTAATTGAGATCTTTGCTTTAGCTCAATGTTCGGACTAGGTTCTCCTCCTGTTTTTAACAGGGCTATAGAGGCACAAAAGGGTCATTGAAGGAGCCTCTCCCCACATCTTGGCTTAAGTAACTGAGGTCTTCGGTTTAGCTCAATGTTAGGACGAGGTTCTCCTCCTGTTCCTAAAAGCACTATAGGGACACAAAAGGGCCATTGAAAAGGCCTCTCCCCGCATCCTGGCTTAAGTAATCGAGGTTTTCACTTTAGTGCAATGTTTGGATGAGATTCCCCTCCTATTTCTAATAGGATTATAGGGGCACAAAAGGGCCATTGAAAGGGCCTCTCCCCACATCCCAACTTAAGTAACCGAGGTCTTCACTTTAGCTCAATGTTAGGATGAGGTTCCCCTCCTATTCCTAATAGGACTATAGGGGCACAAAAGGACCGTTGAAAGAGCCTCTCCCCACATCCCAACTTAAGTAACCAAGGTTTTCGCTTTAACTCAATGTTAGGATGAGGTTCTTCTCCAGCTCCTAATAGGGCTAACTTCATCTAATGAAAAGTTCAGAAGGCTATTTTCTATCATCGTAGTTTTGCACCAAGATCAAAGATATTAAAATAAGAAGATTTTATTAAAATGAGATTATTGATAGTACATGCATAAGTTCTCCAAGCTTCATGGGCATGGGAGATCGGTGCCTCTGAGCTTCTTTAAGTAGTAAGTTCCAAGCTAGACGACCTCTTTGACTTCGTAAGGACCTTTCCAGTTTGGGGCGAGCTTCTCTTGATTTTTAGGTTGTGAAACGGCTACTCGTCGAAGTACCAAATCCTCCACTTTGAATATTTTTCCTTTGACTCTGGAGTTATAGTAGCGGGCCACTCTTCATCTATAAGCAGCCTTTCAAACCTGGGCTTCTTCTCATTTTTCTTCCAGTAGATCAAGGTTTGCTCTGAGGTCCTGCAAATTGTATTGCTTGCTAAAGGCTACAACCTATGTCGACGGCAGCTTAAGCTCTATCGGGATGACTGTTTCCATTTTGAAAGCCAGAGCAAACGATGTTTCTCCAGTTGGCAGCTTTTGGATAATTTGGTATGCCCATAGGATATGACAAAGCTCGTTCGCCCAAGTCCCCCTTTCTCTTTCAAGCCTTGCCTTGATGCCTTGCAATAAGGTTCTGTTTGTCATTTCTGCTTCACCGTTCGCTTGCGGATGATCTATTGATGTGAAGTTATTGGAGCTGTTCAAACCTTCATAGAACTCAGTAAACTTTTTTCCAGCAAATTATCACCCTTTGTCTATAATAAGGGTTCGGGGCAGGCCAAATCTATAAATAATTGACTTTCAAACGAAGTCTTACACTTTGGCTTTAGTAATCTTTGCTAGAGGTTCAGCCTCGACCCATTTGGTGAAGTAGTCGATCGCAACTAAGAGAAACTTTCATTGTTCGAGTGTCGTTAGAAAAGTATATCCATTCTCCATTATGCAAATGGCCAAGGGGTGCTTAGTGGGGTAAGCTCGAAGGTCGACGGTCTTTGTATATTTGCATTTCTTTGACAGCGGTCACACTTTGTAATATATTCAATGCAATCATGGTACATAGCCGACCAATAATAACCTTGCCAAAGCAGCTTATGAGATAGAAATCTAGTGCCCAGATGGTTTTCATAGATTCCTTCATGTACCATTCATAATATAAAATCGACCTCGAAAGATCGAAGACATCTTAAAAGCGGCAAAGAATATGATCTCTTATACAATTTATCTTCGTAAAGTATATACCGGGAGGCTTGATTCTTCAACTTTTGAGCTTCTTTTGGGTTATGAGGGAGAGTTCCACCTCTAAGATAAGCAGTCAATGGATTAATCCAATAGGGCCTATGGTCAATCTGCATGGCAGTCAGCGGCTCTTTCAAACTGGAGCATTTTAGTACTTCAAAGTATACTTCCTTCAAAAGTTCATTGGGGGCAAGTGTGGCCAATTTGGATAGAAGGTAGGCTCTGGCATTTTTTGCCTTTGGGATCCACTAGATATTGAAACTATTAAATGCCAGGATCAACTCTTCACTTTCTCAAGATATCTTCTCATATTTTCCTTCCAAGCCTCGTAATTGCCACTGACCTGTCCCACTATCAACTGCGAATCACTGTAAGCTTGGAGCCGATCTACTTTTAGTTCTTTTGCTATCTTCAGCCTCGCTATCAGAGCTTTATATTCTGCTCCATTGTTTATTGCAGAAAACTCAAAACATAGTGCATACTCAGTAATAACCCCTTTCAGGTTGACCAAGATCAGTCCAGCTCCTGCACCGGAAGCATTAGAAGAGCCATCCACATACAGGGCCCAAAAATCTTTGGAAAGATCTGCTCTTTCTTCGGGGAAGCTCGGTTGTAGCCATGGAATGCTGGCCTCATTTTGCTCAGGTTCGACATCATCTGGGATCGTGCATTCAACTATAAAATCGATTAGTATCTGGACTTTAATCGACGGCAGAGGTTAATAGTTGATGTCAAACTCTATGAGTTTAACTGCCCACTTTATGATTCTTTCAGAGGCATCTGTTCGATGAAGAACTATCTTGATTGGCTGATCAGTGAGTAGTGTTATTGTATGCCTCTGAAAGTAGGGCCAAAATCTTCTAGCTGCAATCAGAAGAGCATGAGTTAATTTTTTCAATTTAGTATACCTGATCTCTGCATCCCTTAGGACTCAGCTTATGTAGTAGACCGATCACTGCATTTTTGCCTCTTCTTTGACTAAAACCACCACGAGGGCTGTTGGGGAGATTGCCAAGTACAGAAACAATCCTTCTCCAAGTTTGGGCTTAGCCAGCAGAGGAGGCAAGCCGAGGAAGCTTTTGAGCTCTTTGAATGCTTGTTGGCATTCCGTAGTCCAACAAAAGTTCTTTGATTATTTGAGGGCTTGGAAAAAAGGCATGCACCGCTCAACCGACTTCAAGACAAAGCAATTCAAAGATGCCACTTTCTTGGTTTGGTGCTAAACTTCTTTTATTGATTTTGGGATAGTCATTTTCAAGATGGCTCAGATCTTCTCTGGGTTGGCCTCGATTCCCTGCCTTGAGATAATAAACCCCAAGCATTTCTATGAGGTTACTCCAAAGGCGCACTTGATCATATTCAACTTCATCTTATATCTTCGGAGAGTGTTGAAGGCCTCTTCAAGGTCGGCTACATGACTGATCAAAGTTTAGCTCTTGACAAGCATGTCATCTACGTAAACCTCCATGTTGTGGCTGATCTGCTCTCTGAAAATCTTATTGACCAGATGCTGGTATGTCGTGCTTGCATTTTTTAGCTTGAAGGGCATGATCTTATAACAATAAAGATCATGATCAGTGATAAAAGCATTTTTCTCCTTATCCTTCGATGCCATCCGGATTTGATTATAGCTGGAGAAGGCAATCATGAAGGTGAGAAGCTCATGGCCTGAAGTTGCATCCACCAGTTGATCAATTCTAAGCAGGGGGTAACTATCTTTTGGATAGATCTTGTTCAGCTTTTTAAAGTCTATGCACATTCTTCATTTGTCGTTGGCTTTCTTAACTAGGACCACATTGGAGACCTAACTTGGATAGCTGACTTTCTGAATGAATCCAACTTTAAAGAGTTTGTCCACTTCATCAGCTATCGCCTTCTATCTTTTTGGTGCATGGCTTCAAACTTTTCTTTCACTAGTCTGCATTTGGGATCAACAGCCAGTCGATGCTCCATGACCTCGACGTCAATTCCTAGCATGTCTGTGGGGACCCAGGCAAAGGTATCAGCATTCTTTCGCAAGAAGGCGATGAGCTCCTTCCGAACTTCTCCATCCAAGCTAGAGCCAATCTGTACCATGTGTTCTGTGTTTCTGTCATCTAGAGAGACAACTACCAAGTCCATAGGTTCGCCTTGCTCCTCAGTAAGGTCTTCACAAACATCTAGCTTGTCGATTGGGCAAAGGCCAGGTTGGCCACTATTTTGCAGGGTGATGGAGTAGTAATGCTTTGCCAGAGCTTGATCTCCTCTAACCTCCCCAATCCCATGACCAATTGGGAATTTCATCTTTAGGTAATGAGTGGATACTACTGTCCAAAGTGCATTCAGACCAGATCGATCAAGAATTGCATTATAAGCAGAGGGAGCTTTTACTACCAAAATGTCGACCTACGCTTTGGTCCATTTAGGGCATTATCCTACAGCCACAATTAGTGTTATTATTCCCTCAACTGGCACAGCATCGCTAGTGAAACCCACCAATGGAGAACTCATAGATCCCAGATGGTTATTAGGTATAGACATTTTAGAGAAAGCATTATAAAATAAGACATCAGCAGAGCTTTCATTATCTATCAGAATACGACGTACATCATAGCCAGTAATGTTTAGAGAGATTACAACTGCATCGTTATACGAGAACTAAACTCCTTGAGCATCTTCATTAGTGAAAGTTATTGGTTCTTCAGTCCTCTGCTTCTTCACTTCTCCTATCAATCCACCAGCCTCTCCCCATTGTAGTCTCCCAGAAATGGTATTAATGATGCCAAGGGCTGGCCGATCTCCTAGCTACTCTTCTCTTCTTGATGTTTTGGGCTAGGGTAGTGTCCTTGGCCGATCTTTTCTTACTTCAGGCTGATGTCGTAGGAATCGACCAAGCTAGCCTTGCCTGATGAGCTCCTCGATCTCGTCTTGGAGCTGGATGCATTCCTCAGTATCATGACCATGGTCATGATGGTAGAGGCAATACTTGTTAGGATTTTGCTTATTGGGATGAGATCACATCTTCTCCGACCTCGACAGATGCTCCTTGATCTCCATCAGGACTTGAGTCTTCGAAGCATTGAGGGGATTATAGAAGTGGAACCTTTTGGGGAGAGTTCCACCATGCCCTATGATTAGGGCTTCTCTGACGATGAGCTCGAGGAGGAGTTCGAACTCATCTGCACTCAAGAGGAGTTCTAGAGCACGGTCGAGCTTCGCTCGACTTTTCTTCAACTGTGGGCTTGCTTGAATCACCCACCTACCGCTTTCTCTGGCCTCTTCATCCTTCACCTTGAAGGCCTCTTTTGCTTAGGTGTAACCATCAACCTGGGCTAGTATATCAACAAAATTTTTGAGGTACTTCTTCTCCAAGGAGAATAGCAGATCGTTCTTTTAAAGGCCATCCTTTAGTGCGGCCATTACGATGGACTGATCCAAATTTTGGACCTCCAGAGCAGCAGCATTGAAGTAGTTGACATAGGCCCGAATGGACTCCCCTTCCTTCTGCTTGATATGAATGAGGGAATCCGAGCCTCGTTGAGGATTTCAGTTGCTGACGAAGTGAGCCATGAATTGATAGCTCATCTGATTGAAAGAGAAGATCGTACCCGACTTCAGTATCGAGTACCAATTTCTTGCTGCTTTCTTTAGAGTAGATGGAAAAACTCCACATAAGATGGTGTCTGGTATGCCATGGAGCAGCATCATAGTTCAGAAGGCCTTCAGGTGGTCAACCAAATCAGTGGTCCCATCATAGCTTTCGAACTATGAAAGCTTGAAGTTCGACAGGATCGATTCTTGCATGATTTGATGAGAGAAAGAAGGATCGGTGCAGATATCATTATCGCAAGAGAAGGAAGCATGGTGGAGTTCTTCAATCCGTTGGTTCATTTCATGCAGCTTTCGATCCAGGAGATCTTTGCCATCGTGGATCTTTGAAGTTTTCTACCTGAACGGGGGTAGAGTTCCTCCAGGGATAAAGTCATAGTCAGAGTAGGGGCTCCTGGCCCTTTGCTTCCCTTTCTCGAAGGTGATCGACTGACTCTCCCAAGTCGATCATCCCTAGACTAGGTCCTGGGGTTCCGAAGAAGTCCACTCCAATTGGGTTGGCACCAGAGATCACTACTACTGCATGACCTATACTACTTCAGTGAGGCCCCTAACCTGCTGAACCAGTAGGTTAAATTGCTCTGCATCCACCATTGCCATCGGTGGAACTTGAGATGCTGGATGAGATCTGGCCATGGAGGCAGTCGACCATCGGGTGGAAGCCTTTCTGGAAGTTATCCTCGTGAGATCGACTGGGGAAGAAGAACTCCAAGGGGGAATGAGAGAGATCTCTACTGAGCACTCCTTTAAGAATAAGAGAACCTCAAGAGAAAGAGGTCCCTTCCTCTAGCGCCAATTCTATTGGTGCAAAATCTGGTTGTCCCTAGAATTGAGGATGGAGTAGGAGAAGATGAGGTCATCGGACCTCCCTCTAGCATCAATTATGTTGGTGCAAAATTTGATTGTCATTGGAATCGAGGATGGAGTCAGAGAAGATGAGGTCATCGTCGGTGACCTGTAAGACAAGTCTCATCCATAGTTGGGGGTGGTGGCTCCGGCAAGACCCTTCGACGATCAAGTCAGCTCTTTCGGTCAATAGAAATAGAGTGATCAGGAAAGCAGGTGGCATAACATTGAGAGAAAGAAGAGTGCTCAGGAAAAATATATCTGGAGGATCTCTTTCATAGACAGAGCTTGTAATAAACTGATGGTGATAGCCATAACCATCAAGTAGTGGGCCATTTGGGGCCACATGGAGTTTGTTATGGAGGATGGTGTCTGTTGTCATGACGTGCCAGTCCATTGAGATTTAATAGTTGAAGTTCAGAGGAGGTAGGCATTGGCAGTGAAGAGCTTCAAGTTTCATCAATTCCAGAGGAGTTCAGACTGATTCAGGATCGTTTGTGCATAAGTAGGTCCATGCTGTGTAGATTGCTAGATCCGCTTAGGCATGGAGGCCCTTTCAGGCGACTGCATAGAGTTCGCCCGGAAGGGATTCAAAAGTCCACTGGAGAAATCCTGAAGGAAGTTCGTTGGAGGAATCCAGAAGAAGGTTTGCTGGAATGATTTGGAAGGAGTTAAATTGATGGACAAGTCCGATTAAGGGTGAAGTTTGAAAGGAGTCTGACTGATAGAGGAGTCCAGCTAAAAGAGAAATTCGGAAGACCCACGATCGAAAAAGGTCGATTGGGAGAATGTTGAAAGGAGCCTGCCTGGGATGAAGAAGTTCGACTGAAGGACTTCGACTAATGGAGAAGTTGCGATTGAAGCTCTTCTATGATTATAAGCTACATTTGGCTGAACATCAGGCCGAACTTCAGTGGGAGCGGGGCTTACCCTCAACAATTATCTTTTCTTATCTTAAAAGAGAATTTATTGATGAACATTCTTATTTTATTTCAATTGATTGATTTTAAGAATTAAATTTAAAAAATGGTCTTCTTGAATCTTTTGAAGTTGATATCAAGCAAGATATTTCAAGAAAATTTTTATTTATCTTTAATGCTAAACTTTTAAAGAGGACTTTAGTTTTAAGTAATTAGCATCAAACAGCTTGGTATTTTCCATGTATTTGATTGATTTATCTTTTGATAAAAAAGAGAAGAATGTTTTTGTTTCAAATCTGATTTTGCATAGCTATATATTTGATATGACATCATTTGAAATAAATTCAAAAATACATATCTTTTCTGCACCTGATTGCTTGATATTTCTTAAGAAAAGAAAGAGATGATCTTTTTAAAGAATAATAAAAAAAAAAGGTTTATGATTTGCCTTGACTAATTTGCTAATATCAATTCAAATTAATTTATCATTCAAAATTCTCAAATTATTTGATTTGAATTAATTAATCTTTATCAATTCAAAACTAAAATCGTTGGTATCAAGCTGAACTTGCAAATTGATCTTTAAGTAATATTAAACTATCAAGAAAATCATGATTTAGTCTTAATTTTAGTTTAATTAGTATCAAGATAATCTTTCAAAGAAATGACTTTATTTGCTAAAGTGAGGAAGAGAAATTATTAAAGAAGAATTGATCATTTATTTAAAAATGAGCTTTGAAATTTAAAATTTCTTTTAAATTTAGAAAATCTGAATTTAGTAGTTAAATTCATTTTAGATATGCTTGATTTGAAAGAAAAAGGGAGAGAAAACTTATAAGCTAAAATAATTGAACCAAAATTATAAAAAATAGAGGGAGATAATCTTGTAAGCTAAAATAATTGAGCCAAAATTATGAAAAATAGGGAGAGATAATGTAATTGAAACATTAAAAGAAAAATGATTTCTTAGTATCTTCAAAATAAGAAGAGAAATGCCTTTCATCTTAATTTAATTGAAGATTTTGATCTTAAGCTCTCAATCAATTGATTTATGAACTTCTTAGATTGAGCTTTATCGTATTTATTTAATTTGATATGCATGATTTAATTACTCTATTTTATTTTTAAAAAATTAGTCGAAGTTAAATTAAATTTGAAAATATTTTCTTACTCTAAGAAATAAATTTTTAAACATAATTCTTAAACTCATTTGAAATTCAAATTTAATCCTAAATTTTTTATGTTCAGTGCAAAATTCTTATGAATAATTGGTATTGAAGTATTTTTTTTCAAAGCAATAAATTTGAAAATATGACTATCTTTCGCTTTGATTCTATTTATTTTACTTTGCTTGATACATTCTTGATAAATACCTTTTTCGAACTTAATTGACTAAAATTTTTAAGAAAAGGAAAGATTGAATATTAAAGTATATACTATGCTTGATTTCATGATTAAATTCTTTGAAAATCTCTATTCTCCTTAAAGCTTTAAAGTGTATATCTAAAAATTGTTAGATATATGTGCCCTAGAAGCCAGAACTGGCTGACACTTGTAATACACTTCTAGGGGCAAAATTATAATTTTGACTAAAAGCAATAAATGGGTTATTTTCTATCACATATGTGTATTTAGTATCTATGATACATCCTTTGAGTTAATGGCAATGATAATTTATATTTTCAAGAGTTGAAAATTTAAGACATGAATAATCATTATTAACTCATAAATATCTCCCGACCATAGGATCATTGCGAGGATGGTGATTGATCTGGAAGGTTGGTGTACAATCGCTTCTCTTTAGTAGATGAGTCTTAAGTCTACGGTGTGGAGACATCAGAGCCAGAGTACAGATACTCGTTAGAGAACGAGGGCACTGAGCGTGACCACCTCGAGTAGTCATTAGGGAGTCTACCTTCTCGTCGATGACTGACTCGATGCTGCAGTAGTGTGTCTGGTTCTTTGACCTGAGATGCATCGACAGTTCACCTTGAGGGTGTTATAGTTTGACTACACCATTACTCGGTCTCCTAGCCATATGGAACCCTGAGGTGTATGTTGGCTATGACATGTTCATTGTAGGAACTGGATGACATCAAGATGGAATCTATCTACCTCGGTGGTAGAGGAGCAGCCCTATGATGATCATGAGAATCAAGTCCAGAAATCCATGGCCATGATAGAGTGAAATAATAGAAAGAGTTTCTATTTAGATTTTCACATTGGACTTGAATCGAATGATTACATCATATGACAGAGACTAGGGTTTGACGAGTTTACCTTAACCCTAATCTGATCGGGGCTCAAGATAGAAGGACTGAATCACACAGGTAGCTGCACCAAGAGGTTCGCATTCAGCTTTGATGGGTTGCCACCATATACTGCTAGGTGTCACTGGTGGATTTTGGGAGCAATTAGAATGATTTAGATGATCGATCATTCTAGCTGTTCGAATCAGAAGAGTTCTGATCCATCGAAAGGAGTTTCGATGATGTCGATGATAGAGATCATGACATATCCCATTACCATACAGAACTGAACCTAACTGGGTCACACAAACAAGGGTTTGAATCTGGTGATCATCAATTGAACTGATCTAGTTCAATTGATCTGAATGAGATTCAATTAGGTTCAAGGAAATCGTGCTAGCACTCGATTGAACCTAATGTTCTTCTTTTGCTATCATAAATAAGTTGTCCTATCTGAGCCAAAGAAGTTTGTGCTCAATCAGAGGCCTTCATATGGTCTGACTGGAGGTTGTCCAAGTCAGAAAAGGTTGTCTTATTTGTAAGACATTACCTGCTATTTTTGGTCACCTGCCATTTCTTGTTCTTTGACTTTGGTCAAAAGTCTACCTTTGACTGGTCAAATGTTGACCATTGACCCTTTGACTTTTGACCACATGTCATGCACCTATTGGAGAGCTGGTGGGGGCCTGTCCCCCTGCTATAGAACCTGGGGAGGAGTTGGCACCCAGGTTGTCGTGAGCCCAGTTTGGAGGAGTCTTGGAGTCCTTGTTGGACAAGGACTCCACCTCTCTTTTGGATTCCAATTAGAGTTCTCCCTAAAACCAACTTTGACTGGTCTTAGGCACCCTCTAAGTAGAAATCTAGGGGACTCTATTCCCACCAATCAGATTTAGATCTGATTTCACAAAGGGTTGTGATTGGTTGGGAATAAGAGAAGCTGGATCACAGTCAGTCTATAAATAAGACCCTGTGCCCAACTCAAACACAATTAATTGAATTGAGATCAAAGTTCCCCAAGCCCCAAGGCTTCCTCTCCCCTCTTCCTCCATGCCAAACCATCTTCTCCCTTTTCTCTCCACATCCAAAAGGAGGTTTGGACCTTGGTTGGTGCGATCCAGATCAAAGAAAGGCGATCAAAAGCAAGAAGGCTGCACTGCTGCAAAGGATGACTGCAGATCTTCAAAAGAAATTTTGAAGATCCTCTAGATCAGATCCAGATCTAATTTTTGGAGGCATGGTAGAGAAGAAGAGGATCTCTAGATCCAACCCAAGTGGATACCGGTAGAGGCCAGGTGCTTGCGTGGCTAAGATCCAGAACCTTCTGCTGCAAACAGGATCATCAATAGGATAATAGGATTACCCAGATCAGATAAATTAAATTTGATTTAATTTATCTTTATTTTATTTCTATTATTAAAATAATAAAATCAGATCTGAAACATCCCAGATCTGATTGGGATCGAGAGAAAAATTTTAAAATATATCTCTCGATCTGATCAGATTTGAACGAACCTGGTCCGAGAAATCAGGATTTTCCTTCAACTGGTATCAGAGCCATGGTTCTAAAATTGTTTAGATCTGATTTTGAATTTATTTTAATTATAAAATAAATGATTTCAGATGTCACATGAGATATGATCAGATCTAAAATTAGAAAAAATTAAAATTAAATAATTTGGATCTAAGATTAGAAGATATGCATGACTAATTCTAGAATAGAATAGTTCTATAGAATAGTCTTGCATGTTTTTGATTTAATCTAATTAAATCATATTTTAGATCTTTTTATTTACTATTTTTTGATATTATAAGTGTTATAATAACATCTAAAAAATAGCAAATAAAAATTATTTAATTTTTGAATATCATATGAGATATGATTGATGCATGTCTAGACTAGTTGTAGAATAGTTCTACATAATTATCTAGATTAGAATTTATTTTGATTAGATCAATTTAAATCTAATTTTTTAGATTATTTGAGATAATTTAGATCTAAAAATATGCATGATTATGATACATGAGATGTATATGCAAAATATGCCATAATTAGATCTGATTTATATATGAGATATATGATATAGATCTGATATTGTTTTGTAGTATTGAATGTTCTGATTAAGGCGTTCCTCTTGGCCGTCCGGTCATAAGAATGAAGAAGGGTTTAAAGGCCCTCTCTCTCCATTCGATGGGGTGTTTTCTTATGATGTGTAGGGGTGCTGCGTGTTCGTCCTTAATCAGAAAACCCAAAACTTACTTTCTGCAAAACCCTAGATCCTGAAACCCTAGGATTTATTATGCATATTTTGTTATATGAACCCTACTTAATTAAAAATTAAGTTTATGGAATATTAATTAGGTCTAAAATTGAGAATTTCATATCTAAGACATATTCATAATATGGGTTCGGGCTTGGGTAGCTCAATTAGGTCTAAGCGGTTGATCAAAACCGAATCAAGAGTTGGTTAGATGGGATCAACAGTGCTTAAATTACCAGCCTAATAGGATTAAGTCTGGGTCAAGATCGAGTCATGATCAAGCAAGACCTAATTAGCCAGAGGTTAGAGTCTGGATTGTAGGCTAACCCAATTGGTTTCTGGCTCAATAATTTGGTGTCTAAGGTAAGTTTGGC
Organism: Cocos nucifera; assembly: GCA_006176705.1. Lineage (NCBI taxonomy): Eukaryota > Viridiplantae > Streptophyta > Magnoliopsida > Arecales > Arecaceae > Cocos > Cocos nucifera. The sequence goes on along the minus strand of QRFJ01002001.1, from coordinate 393,782 downwards.
ATAGACGACCGACTGGTTTTTAATTGGAAGCTACTCGACTTGAATGCATTCTTGTACGAGTTAATGACATATTCCTTCCACCGATCTCACTTACCTGGCCATATCTGTTGACACAGTTTTGATCTGAGGTGGTCAATAATCCGAGCTAACCCATGCCACTAGGTTAGTCATAATTGTTATGACTAAGCCAAGTCTAGTTTAATAAGACCTAAATCAATTCTTCCTAAGAAAAAATTAAGTCTGAGGTCTTCCACCATTGTAGATGTGCGGGCCCTTCCCGAGGTTGATTGTTCTCACTGGATACAGTGGCTCACTTGCACCGGGAAGATGCAACCATGTCTATTAGGCATTGGATGCTATGGGCTGGGGATGAGTTGGGCTCATATTTCGGATACGGTGAGAGACTCAATTAGGAACCCAGTCTATGCAAATGGTGGGTCTGACTTAACTAAGGAGTGGATCAATATTCCGGATATGGTGAGATTCATGAATTAGAGACCAAGTTTTGGTGCACCATGATTAGAGAATCATTGAACAAGAGTTGTTCACTCATTGGCTAACCTATCATCAATAACTGTTAGGTGAGGCGATGAGTCAGTTGGTGAGACTGCACCACCCACTAGAAATCATTAATCGTGGAGATTTTTGCATCTTTACAGAGGGAGTGTAGGGATCCGAGAAAATAGTGGGAGCTAATTTGTTTAAAAATAAAATCCCTAAACAAATTGGTCAAGTCAAAATTACAGTATCTAACGAGAATCTTTGACTCTCTACAGGAAAATGTCTACGTCCAACCCATTGGCACGTATCCTGGACACACATAGACTGACTGGACCCAATTATAAAGATTGGCTCAGGAACTACAAAATTGTTTTGGATTTTGAGAAGTTAACCGATGTTTTGGATCAGGACCCTCCCACCTTACCAGTGAAGGGAAATCCTGATTTTTCGGTCCAGGTTCGTCCAGATCTGATCAGATCAAGAGATATATTTCAAAAATTTTCTCTTGATCTCAATCAGATCTTGATAAGTTTCAGATCTGATTATTATTATTTTAATAAATAAAATAAAATAAGATAAATTAAATCAAATTTAATTTACCTAATTTGGGTAATCCTATTACCCTGTAGATGATCCTGATTGCAGCGGAAGGTTCTAGATCTTAGCCATGCAAGCGCCTGGCCTCTACCAGTATCCACTCGGGTTGGATCTAGAGATCCTCTTCTTCTCTATCACACCTCCAAAAATTAGATCTGGATCTGATCTGGAGGATCTTCAAAACTCTTTTGAAGATCTGCAGTTGTCTTTTTGCAGCAGCGCAGCCTTCTTGCTTTTGATTGCTTTTCCTTGATCTGAATTGCACCAAACCTAAAGTCCAAAACCTTTTGGACGTGGAGAGCAAGGGGAAGAAGAGACTATGCGTGGAGAAGGAGGGGAGAGGCAGCCTTGGGGCGTGGGGTTTCTCAATTGCATTCACATTTTTTTTAATTAGGGTTGGGCGCAGGGTCTTATTTATACACCTCTTGTGATCCAACTCCTCTTCCTCTCAACCAATCACAACCCTTTGTGAAATCAGATCTAAATCTGATTGGTTGGAATAGAGACCCCTGGATTCCTCCTTAGAGGGCGCCTAAGACCAGTCAAACTGGATTCCTAGTAGAACTCTGATTGGAATCCAAAAGGGAGGTGGAGTCCTTGTCCAACAAGGACTCCTAGGCGCCTCCTACTTGGGCGCACGCCAAGGCGTTTGACCAGTCAAAGGTAGACTTTTGACCAAAGTCAAAGAACAAGAAATGGCAAGTGATCAAAAATGGCAGGTAATGTCTTACAAATAAGACAACCTATTCTGACTTGGACAACCTCCAGTCAGACAATATGAAGGCCTCTGATTGAGCACAAACTCCTTTGGCTCAGTCAGGACAACTTATTTATGATAGTAAAAGAAGAACGTTAGGTTCAATCGAGTGCTAGCATGATTTCCTTGAACCTAATTGAATCTCATTCAGATCAATTGAACTAGATCAGTTCAATTGATGATCACCAGATTCAAACCCTTGTTTGTGTGACCCATTAGGTTCAGTTCTGTATGGTAATGGGTATGTCATGATCTCTATCATAGAACATCATCGAACTCCCTTTCGATGGATCAGAACTCTTCTGATTCGAACAGCTAGAATGATCGATCATCTAAATCATTCTAATTGCTCCCAAAATCCACAGTGACACCTAGCAGTATATGTGGCAACCCATCAGAGCTGAATGCGAACCTCTTGGTGCAGCTACCTGTGTGATTAAGTTCTCTATCTTGAGCCCGATAAGATTAGGGTTAAGGTAAACTCTCAAACCCTAGTCTCTGTCATATGATGTAATCATTCGATTCGAGTCCAATGTGAAATCTAAATAGAAACTCTTTCTAATTATTTCACTCTTACATGGCCATGGATTTCTGGACTTGATTCTCATGATTATCAGGGCTGCTCCTCTACCACGAGGTAGATAGATCCCATCTTGATGCAATCCAGTTCCTACATGAAACATGCTATAGCCAACATACACCTCAGGGTTCCATATGGCTGAGACCGAGTAATGGTGTAGTCAAACTATAACACCCTCAAGGTGAACTGCCGATGCATCTCAGGTCAAAGAACCAGACACACTACTGCAGCATCGAGTCAGTCATCGACGAGAAGGTAGATTCCTAATACTACTCGAGGTGGTCACGCTCAGTGCCCTCGTTCTCTAACGAGTACCTGTACTCTCCTTGGTGTCTCCACCAGTGACTCAAGACTCATCTACTAAAGAGAAGCGATCGTACACCAACCTTCCGGATCAATCACCATCCTCGTGATTGATCCTATGGTTGGGGAGCTTTTATGAGTTAAATAATGATTATTATGTCTTAAATTTTCAACTCTTGAAATATGAATTATCATTACCATTAACTCAAAGGATGTATCACAGACACTAAATACACATATGTGATAGAATAATCCATTTATTACATTATAGTCAAAATTACAATTTTTTGCCCCTAGAGAGTGTATTACAAGTGTCAGCCAATTCTGGCTTCTAGGCACATATATCTAACAATCTCCCACTTGTCCTAAAGCCAATTGCTACAAGTCTAAGTCCCATCTTCTCAAGATGGGCTTCGATCTTCTGCTGGCCCAACGGCTTTGTAAGTGGGTCTGCCATTATCTGTGGAGTTGACTCTCTTGAACCTCAACGTAACCTTCTCAAGGTAATCGCGGATGAGATGATATCGCCGCTCAATGTGCTTGGACTTTCTGGTGAGACCTCGGCTCTTAGCAAGGGCTATGGCGCCATTGTGTCGCAGTAAAGAGGAATGGCATCTGATGGCATTACTCCATTTCTGCAGCAAACTTCTTGTACCAGAATGCTTCTTTGCAGCCTCTGATGCAGCTATGAATATTCTGCTTCCATGTGGAATCTACTATCACAGTTTGCTGGAACTGTTCACACTGATAGCTCCACCATTGCACACAAACAGGATTCCAGATGTCGACTTTCGATCATCTATATCAGACATGAAGTCCGAGTCTGTGTATCCTTGAACTTGAGTTCCCGTTACCAAAGACCAACATCATATCCTTAGTTCTTCTTCAAGTACTTAAGGATACATTTCAAGAAGTCCAGTGTTCTTCACCTAGATTGACTTGATATCTGCTTGTGATACCTCACAGCATGGGCTATATCAGGTCGTGTACATAGCATGGCATACATGAGGTCCTCTATGCAGAAGCATAAGGGATCTTGCTCATAGCATTCTATTCCTCAGGTGTGCTGGGGCACATCTTCTTGGAAAGATGAATACAATGTCTGAAGGGTATTAATCCCCTCTTAGAGTTTTCCATACTAAACCTCTTTAGTACTTCCTCTATGTACATCTTCTGTGAAAGTCCTAGCATCCTATTCGGTCTATCCCTATAGACCTTAATTCCTAGAATAAAGGATGCTTCCCTAGGTCTTTCATGGAGAATTCCTTAGACAACCACATCTTGACTGATGTCAACATGGGAATATCATTTCCAATAAGGAGGATGTCATCCACGTACAATACGAGGAAGACAACAGCGCTCCCACTGACCTTTTTGAAAACACATGGTTCCTCTTCATTTTTGATGAAACCAAACTTTTTAATCACATCATTGAAACGAGTGTTCCAGCTCCGAGATGCTTGCTTAAGTCCATATATGGACCTTTGCAGCTTGCAAACCTTGTGATTAGTATCACTGGATGTGAAACCTAGCGGCTATTCCATATAGATGTCTTCCTCAAGATATCCATTTAGGAATGCCATTTTCACGTCCACTTGCCATATTTCATAATCGAAATAGGCTGCAACGGCAAGCAATGTGCGGATGGATTTTAGCATAGCTACCGGAGAAAAGGTATCCTGATAGTCAATGCCTTCGCGTTGACTATAACCTTTTGCCACCAGTCTAGCCTTGAATGTCTCCACATTTCCCATCTGCACCAATCTTTCTCTTGAAGATCCATTTACAGCCATAGGTACTATACCTTCTGGTGGATCTACTAAGGTCCAGACTTGGTTTGAGTGCATCGAGTCGATCTCTGACTTCATTGCCTCAAGCCATTTCTCGGAGTCGATATCTGATATCGCCTCGTTGTAGGTTTTGGGATCATCTCCATGAGCACCATTACCTACGAGGAACATTTCCTCTACATCCTCTGAAATAATACCTAAGTATCTTTCAGGGGGACGGGAAACTCTTTCCGATCTACGAGGTGGAGGAGGTAGTGTTCTTATGGCTCAACTGATTTGGTTCCACTTGGTCCTTAGTCTTTCCTTTGTGAGACTTTCTCATCAAGCTTAATCTGTTTCCAATGCCCTATCTTGAAATAAACTTTTTTTCAAGAAAATGGCATGTCGACCAACAATACATTGTGGTCTTCTGGAATGTAGAAATAGTATCCTATTGACTCTTTAGGATATCCTATGAATCAAGCTCTAAAGGCTAAACTCTAACTTGTCCGCTTGTTGTCTTTTGACATGAGCCGGACAACCCAAATTCTGAGATGACTCAGACTTGGTTTCTTACTGCCATATCTCATACGGTGTGGTAGGAACGGTTTTAGAGGGAACCTCTATTCAGTAAATAGATTGAAGTTAATATGAAATGTCCCCAAAGAAAATATGGGAAGGTCTGTGAGCTCATCATGGACGAACCATATCAATAAAGTCCGATTTTCATTCCGTTCTGAAACCCCGTTGAGTTTGAGGTGTTCCTGGTGGAGTCCATTGGAGAGACTATGCCATTTTTCTTAAGATAGTCTAGGAATTTCCAGCTAAAGTATTCACCTCCTCGATCTGATCGAGAGAACTTAATGGGTTTTCTAGTTTTGTCTGTTCTCTATCTTCATGTCTGAATTCTTTGGAACTTTCGAAAGCTTCAGACTTGTGTCTCATAAGATACACATACCCATACCTAGACAGATCATCGGTAAAGGTAATTGAAGTAGACAAAATGCTCTAGCCGCACATAAATGGGCCGCACACATCGTATGTACTAGGGCAAGGAGATCTGTGGCCCTCTCCCCATGTCCAACAAAAGGGGAGTTAGTCATTTTGCCTTGAAGACAGGATTCACAAGTTGGATATGACTCAAAAGTCAATGGACTCAATAGCCCATTTTTCTCCAATTTGTTAGATCCTATTATCTGCTATATGACAATCTCAGGTGCCATAATGATATTTGATCGTTTGATCCCTAGGTTGTTTGGCAATTCACGTTTTGCTCGAAGTTAGAAATAGGTACATCAATATGAAGCTGATAAAGAACCATTAACTAAGGACAATTTGCAATTTTTTTCTTTCATAAAAATGTTACAATGGTCCTTAAAGAAGGTGATCACTAACCTTCTTGTGCTAAGCATGAAATGAAATCAAAAATCCTTGCTCGCTGCAGGCACCAATAACAGCTTTTAAACTAGAGTTAAACCAGATTGGTAATCGCAGAGGGTTATTCCCAGGCTACTGCAAGCAACTCTTGCTTCCATTTAACCCGATGCGTAGGATATGTCTCATCCCCAGCCTCCTGCTATCTCAAGACCCTGCATTAGGAGTGCAACAGATGAGGCCTAGACCAGAGTCAAGCACTCCAAATGGATGCATGAAGAACCGTAAGGTTAGACTCAATTTAACGAGCATACCTCCAGAAGGACCTTCCTTCTTGTTCTTTTCAGGGTGGCCAGGTAAGTAGGGCAGTTCCGCTTCCAATGGCCGTCGCTGTTGCAATGGAAACACTTTCCTTTGCCATCGACCTTCTTCTTCGGTTCTGCCTTCTTCTTCTTTGATCCTTCTACCTTTTGCCTTTTCACAGACTTTTTTTTCTTTCCATAAGACTTTCTTTTGGAAGAAGTCCGTTCCATAGCAAGAACTGAGCCTTTAGAACCTTTCATAGAAAGCTCAGCGGTAACCAGCATATTCATCAACTCGGCCAAGGAATTCTGAAGTTTATGCATGTGGTAATTCATGATGAATTGCCCATATGCATCAATCAAGGATTGCAGAATAATATCGTTCTGCAAATCCAAGTCCAACTTCACACCGAGCTTCTCAAGCTCTTCCATGTCCTTGATCATTGTCAGACAGTGATCTTGGACTGACTGCCCATCACGCATCTTAGCCTTAAAAAGTTGTTTCATGATTTGATATTTGGCTGCGCGACTCTGTTCACCAAACATCTCCTGCAGGTGAGCCAACATTTGGCGAGCAGTCCCGATATCTTCATGTTGGCGCTGGAGCTCATCAGACATCGAGCCCAACATGTAATATCTGGCCTTATTATCTTCATCTATCCATTTTTCTAGAGATGCTCTCTGTTCAGTGGATGGATGGGCTGGTAAGGTGGGAGGGTCCTGATCCAATACATGGGTTAAATTCTCGAAATCCAAAATGATTTTGTAGTTTCTGAGCCAATCTTTATAATTGGGTTCGGTCAGTCTGTGTGTGTCCAGGATACGTGCTAATGGGTTGGATGCAGACATTTTTCTATAGAGAGTAAAATATTCTAGTTAGATACTGTAATTATGACTTGACCAATTTATTTAGAAATTTTATTTTTAAACAAATTAGCTTTCACTATTTTCTCGAATCCCTACACTCCATCTATAGAGATGCAAAAATCTCCATGATTAATGATTTCTAGTGGGTGGTGTGGTCTCACCAACTGACTCATCACCTCACCTAACAATTATTGATGATGGGTTAGCCAATGAGTGAACAACTCTTGTTCAATGATTCTCTAATCAATGTGCACCCAAACTTGGTCTCTAATTTATGAATCTCACTATATCCGAAATATTGATCCACTTCTTAGTTAAGTCAGATCCACCATTTGCACAGACTAGATTCTCTAATTGAGTCTCTCACCGTATCCGAAATATTGAGCCCAACTCATCCTCCAGCCCATAGCATCCAATGCCTAATAGACATGGTTGCATCTTCCCGGTGCAACTGAGCCACTGTATCCAGCCGAGAATAATCAACCCTGGGAAGGGCCCGCACATCTACAATGGTGGAAGACCTCAGACTTAATCTTTTCTTAGGGAGAATTGATTCAGGTCTCATTAAACTAGACTTGGCTTAGTCATAACAATTATGACTAACCTAGTGGCATGGGTTAGCTCGAATTATTGACAACCTCAGATCAGAACTGTGTCAACATATATGGCCAGGTAAGTGAGACCGGTGGAAGGAATATGCCATTAACTCGCACAAGAACGCATTCAGGTCGAGTAGCTTCCAATTAAAAACCAGTCGGTCGTCTGTGCCAAACTTACCTTAGACACCAAATTATTGAGTCAGAACCAATTGGGTTAGCCTACAATCCAGACTCTAACCTCTGAGCCTAATTAGGTCTTGCTTGATCGTGACTCGATCTTGACCCAGACTTAATCCTATTAGGCTGGTCAATTTAAGCATTGTTGATCCCATCTAACCAACTCTTGATTCGGTTTGATCAACCGCTTAGACCTAATTGAGCTACCCAAGCCCGAACCCAGTATTATGAATATGTCTTAGATCTGAAATTCTCAATTTTAGACCTAATTAATATTCCATAAACTTAATTCTTAATTAAGTTGGGTTCATAAACAAAATATGCACAATAAATCCTAGGGTTTCAGGATCTAGGGTTTTGCAGAAAGTAAGTTTTGGGTTTCTGATTAAGGACGAACACGCAGCACCCCTACACGTCATAAGAACACCCCATCGAATGGGAAGAGAGGGCCTTTAAACCCTTCTTCGTTCTTATGACCGGACGGCCAAGAGGAACGCCTTAATCAGGAACATGTAAATCTACAAAACAGTTATAGATCTATATCATATATCTCATATACAAATTTAGATCTAATCAAGGCATATTTTGCATACATCTCATGTATCAAATCATGCATGTTTTCAGATCTAAATTATCTCATAATAATCTAAAAAATTAGATTTAAATTGATCTAATCAAAATAAATTCTAATCTAGACAATTATGTAGAACTATTCTACAACTAGTCTAGTCATGCATCTATCATATCTCATATGATATTTAAAATTAAATAATTTTTATTTGCTGTTTATCAGATGTTATTATAACACTTATAATATCAGAAAATAGTAAATAAGAAGATCTAAAATATGATTTAATCAGATTAAATCAAAGACATGCAAAACTATTCTATAGAACTATTCTATTCTAGAACTAGTCATGCATATCTTCATGTTCTTAGATCCAAATCATTTAATTTTAATTTTTCTGATTTCAGATCTGATCACATCTCATGTGACATCTGAAATCACTTTATTTTCTAATTAAAATAAAATTAAAATCAGATCTAAACAATTTAGAACCATGGCTCTGATACCAGTTGAAGGGAAATCCTGATTTCCCGGTCCAGGTTCGTCCAGATCTGATTAGATCAAGAGATATATTTCAAAAATTTTCTCTTGATCTCAATCAGATCTTGATATGTTTCAGATCTGATTCTTATTATTTTAATAAATAAAATAAAATAAGATAAATTAAATCAAATTTAATTTACCTGATTTGGGTAATCCTATTACCCTGTAGATGATCCTGATTGCAGCGGAAGGTTCTGGATCTTAGCCACGCAAGCGCCTGGCCTCTACCGGTATCCACTCGGGTTGGATCTGGAGATCCTCTTCTTCTCTATCACACCTCCAAAAATCAGATCTGGATCTGATCTGGAGGATCTTCAAAACTCTTTTGAAGATCTGCAGTCGTCCTTTTGCAGCAGCGCAGCCTTCTTGCTTTTGATCGCCTTTCCTTGATCTGAATCGCACCAACCTAAATCCAAAACACTTTTGGACGTGGAGAGCAAGGGGAGAAGAGACTATGGCATGGAGAAGGAGGGGAGAGGCAGCCTTGGGGCGTGGGGTTTCTCAATTGCATTCACTTTTTTTTAATTAGGGTTGGGCGCAGGGTCTTATTTATAGACCTCTTGTGATCCAACTCCTCTTCCTCTCAACCAATCACAACCCTTTGTGAAATCAGATCTAAATCTGATTGGTTGGAATAGAGACCCCTGGATTCCTCCTTAGAGGGCGCCTAAGACCAGTCAAACTGGATTCTTAGTAGAACTCTGATTGGAATCCAAAAGGGAGGTGGAGTCCTTGTCCAACAAGGACTCCTAGGCGCCTCCTACTTGGGCTCACGCCACCCTTGGCGTGCGCCCTTCTCCTTGCCAGGTTCTGGCAGGGGGACAGGCCCCCACCAGCTCTCCAATAGGTGCATGACATGTGGTCAAAAGTCAAAGGGTCAATGGTCAACGTTTGACCAGTCAAAGGTAGACTTTTGACCAAAGTCAAAGAACAAGAAATGGCAGGTGACCAAAAATGGCAGGTAATGTCTTACAAATAAGACAACCTATTCTGACTTGGACAACCTCCAGTCAGACCATATGAAGGCCTCTGATTGAGCACAAACTCCTTTGGCTCAGTCAGGACAACTTATTTATGATAGTAAAAGAAGAACGTTAGGTTCAATCGAGTGCTAGCACGATTTCCTTGAACCTAATTGAATCTCATTCAGATCAATTGAACTAGATCAGTTCAATTGATGATCACCAGATTCAAACCCTTGTTTGTGTGACCCAGTTAGGTTCAGTTCTGTATGGTAATGGGATATGTCATGATCTCTATCATCGACATCATCGAAACTCCTTTCGATGGATCAGAACTCTTCTGATTCGAACAGCTAGAATGATCGATCATCTAAATCATTCTAATTGCTCCCAAAATCCACCAGTGACACCTAGCAGTATATGGTGGCAACCCATCAGAGCTGAATGCGAACCTCTTGGTGCAGCTACCTGTGTGATTAAGTTCTTCTATCTTGAGCCCCGATCAGATTAGGGTTAAGGTGAACTCGTCAAACCCTAGTCTCTGTCATATGATGTAATCATTCGATTCGAGTCCAATGTGAAAATCTAAATAGAAACTCTTTCTATTATTTCACTCTACCATGGCCATGGATTTCTGGACTTGATTCTCATGATCATCATAGGGCTACTCCTCTACCACCGAGGTAGATAGATTCCATCTTGATGCAATCCAGTTCCTACAATGAACATGCTATAGCCAACATACACCTCAGGGTTCCATATGGCTTAGGAGACCGAGTAATGGTGTAGTCAAACTATAACACCCTCAAGGTGAACTGCCGATGCATCTCAGGTCAAAGAACCAGACACACTACTGCAGCATCGAGTCAGTCATTGACGAGAAGGTAGACTTCCTAATGACTACTCGAGGTGGTCACGCTCAGTGCCCTCGTTCTCTAACGAGTACCTATACTCTCGCTCCGGTGTCTCCACACTATAGACTCAAGACTCATCTACTAAAGAGAAGCGATCGTACACCAACCTTCCGGATCAATCACCATCCTCGTGATGATCCTATGGTCGGGAGCTGTTTATGAGTTAATAATGATTATTCATGTCTTAAATTTTCAACTCTTGAAAATATGAATTATCATTACCATTAACTCAAAGGATGTATCACAGACACTAAATACACATGTGTGATAGAAAATAACCCATTTCATTAATTATAGTCAAAATTACAATTTTGCCCCTAGAAGTGTATTACAAGTGTCAGCCAATTCTGGCTTCTTAGGGCACATATATCTAACAACAGCCCATCCATCTGTTGAACAGAGAGCATCTCTGGAAAAATGGATTGACGAAGATAATAAGGCCAGATATTACATGTTGGGCTCGATGTCTGATGAGCTCCAGTGCCAACATGAGGATATCGGGACTGCTCGCCAAATGTTGGCTCACCTGCAGGAGATGTTTGGTGAACAGAGTCGCACAGCCAAATATTAAGTCACAAAATGACTTTTTAAGGCTAAGATGCATGATGGGCAGTCAGTCCAAGATCACTGTCTGACAATGATCAAGGACATGGAAGAGCTTGAGAAGCTCGGTGTGAAGTTGGACTTGGACCTGCAGAACGATATCATTCTGCAATCCTTGACTGATGCATATGGACAATTCATCATGAATTACCACATGCATAAACTTCAGAATTCCTTGGCCGAATTAATGAATATGCTGGTTACCGCTGAGCTTTCTATGAAAGGTTCTAAAGGCTCAGTTCTTGCTATGGAATGGACTTCTTCCAAAAGAAAGTCTTCTGGAAAGAAAAAGAAGTCTGTGAAAAAGCAAAAGATGGAAGGATCAAAGAAGAAGAAGGCAGAGCCGAAGAAGAAGGTCGATGTCAAAGAAAAGTGTTTCCATTGCAACAGCGACGGCCATTGAAAGCGGAACTGCCCTACTTACCTGGCCACCCTGAAGAACAAGAAGGAAGGTCCTTCTGGAGGTATGCTCGTTATTGAGTCTAACCTTACGATTTCTTCTGCATCCAGTTGGGTGCTTGACTCTGGTTCTAGTGCTCATCTGTGCACTTCTATGCAGGGTCTTGAGGATAGCAGGAGGCTGAGGGATGGAGACATGATCCTACGCATCGGTAATGGAGCAAGAGTTGCTGCAGTAGCCATGGGAACATACCCTCTGCGATTACCATCTGGTTTAGACTTAGTTTTACAAGACTGTTATTTTATGCCTGCAGCTAGCAGGAATTTGATTTCTGTTTCATGCTTAGCACAAGAAGGTTATGTGATCACCTTCTTTAAGGACCATTGTAACATTCTTTATGAAAGAAATAAAATTGCAAATGGTTTCCTTATTAATGGTCTTTATCAGCTACATATTGATGTACCTGTTCTAACTGTCGAGCAAAACGTGAATGCCAAACAACCTAGGGATAGTCCAAACGACAGATATCTATGGCACCTGAGATTAGGTCATATAGCAGAAGATAGAATCAACAAATTGGAGAAAAATGGGCTATTGAGTCCATTGACTTCTGAGTCATATCCAACTTGTGAATCCTGTCTTCAAGGCAAAATGACTAAACTCCCTTTTGTTGGACATGGGGAGAGGGCCACAGATCTCCTTGCCCTAGTACATACAGATGTGTGCGGCCCATTTGATGTGCCGGCTAGAGGCAATTTTGTCTACTTCATTACCTTTACCGATGATCTGTCTAGGTATGGGTATGTGTATCTTATGAGACATAAGTCTGAAGCCTTTGAAAAGTTCAAAGAATTCAGACATGAAGTAGAAAAATAAACTGGAAAACCATTAAGGTTCTTCGATCAGATCGAGGAGGTGAATACCTTAGCCGAGAAATTCCTAGACTATCTCAAGAAAAATGGCATAGTCTCTTAATGGACTCCACCAGGAACACCTCAACTCAACGGGGTTTCAGAACGGAGAAATCGGACTCTATTGGATATGGTTCGATCCATGATGAGCTTCACAGACCTCCCTGATTTCTTTGGGGACACTCATTGTTAACTTTAATTTATCTACTGAATAGGGTTCCCTCTAAAACCATTCCTACCACACCATATGAGATATGGCACGGTAAGAAACCAAGTCTGAGTCATCTCAGAATTTGGGGTTGTCCAGCTCATGTCAAAAGACAACAAGCAGACAAGTTAGAGTTTAGGTCCTTCAGAGCTCGATTCATAGGATATCCTAAAGAGTCATTAGGATACTATTTCTACATTCCAGAAGACCACAATGTGATTGTGAGTCGACATGCCATCTTTCTTGAAAAATAGTTTATTCAAGATAGCGGCATTAGAAAACAGATCAAGCTTGATGAGAAAGTCTCACAAGCAGAATGAGCTAAGGATCAAGTGGAACCAAATCAGATTGAGCCAATAAGAACACTACCTCCTCCACCGCGTAGATCGGAAAGAGTTTTCCGTCCCCCTGAAAGATACTTAGGTATTATTTCAGAGGATGTAGAGGAAATGTTCCTCATAGATAATGGTGCTCATGGTGATGATCCCAAAACCTACAATGAGGCAATATCAGATATCAACTCCGAGAAATGGCTAGAGGCAATGCAGTCAGAAATTGACTCGATGCACTCAAACCAAGTCTGGACCTTGGTAGATCCACCAGAAGGTATAGTACCTATTGGATGTAAATGGATCTTCAAGAGAAAGATTGGTGCAGATGGGAATGCGGAGACATTCAAGGCTAGACTAGTGGCAAAAGGTTATAGTCAATGCGCAGGCATTGACTATCAGGATATCTTTTTTCCAGTAGCTATGCTAAAATCCATCCGCACATTACTTGCTGTTACAGCCTATTTCGATTATAAAATATGGCAAATGAACATGACAACAGCATTCCTAAATGGATATCTTGAGGAAGATATCTATATGGAACAGCCGCTAGGTTTCACATCCAGTGATACTGATCACAAGGTTTGCAAGCTGCAAAGGTCCATATATGGACTTAAGCAAGCATCTCGGAGCTGGTACACTCATTTCAATGATGTGATCAAAATGTTTGGTTTCATCAAAAATGAAGAGGAACCATGTGTTTTCAAAAAGGGTCAGTGGGAGCGCTGTTGTCTTCCTCGTATTGTACGTGGATGACATCCTCCTTATTAGGAATGATATTCCCATGTTGACATCAGTCAAGATGTGGTTGTCCAAGGAATTCTCCATGAAAGACCTAGGTGAAGCATCCTTTATTCTAGGAATTAAGGTCTATAGGGATAGACCGAATAGGATGCTAGGACTTTCACAGAAGATGTACATAGAGAAAGTACTAAAGAGGTTTAGTATGGAAAACTCCAAGAGGGGATTAATACCCTTCAGACATGGTATTCATCTTTCAAAGAAGATGTGCCCTAGCACACCTGAGGAAATAGAACGCATGAGCAAGATCCCTTATGCTTCTGCAATAGGGAGCCTCATGTATGCCATGCTATGTACACGACCTGATATAGCCCATGCTGTGAGTGTCACAAGCAGATATCAGTCAAATCCAGGTGAAGAACACTGGACTTCTGTGAAATGTATCCTTAAGTACTTGAGAAGAACGAAGGATATGATGCTGGTCTTTGGTAACGGAGAACTCCAAGTCCAAGGATACACAGACTCGGATTTCATGTCCGATATAGATGATCGAAAGTCGACATCTGGAAGTCTGTTTGTGTGCAATGGTGGTGCTGTCAGCTGGAAGAGTTTCAAGCAAACGGTGATATCACCTCATCCACGATTACCTTGGAAAGGGTTACGTCGAGATCAAGAGAGTCAACTCTGCAGATAACGTGGTAGACCCACTTACAAAGCCGTTGGGCCAGCAAAAAATTGAAGCCCACCTTGAGAAGATGGGACTTAGACTTATAGCCAATTGGCTTTAGGTCAAGTGGGAGATTGTTAGATATATGTGCCCTAGAAGCCAGAATTGGCTGACACTTGTAATACACTTCTAGGGGCAAAATTGTAATTTTGACTAAAAGCAATAAATGGGTTATTTTCTATCACATATATGTATTTAGTGTCTGTGATACATCCTTTGAGTTAATGGCAATGATAATTCATATTTTCAAGAGTTGAAAATTTAAGACATGAATAATCATTATTAACTCATAAATTGCTCCCGACCATAGGATCATTGCGAGGATGGTGATTGATCTGGAAGGTTGGTGTACAATCGCTTCTCTTTAGTAGATGAGTCTTAAGTCTACGGTGTGAGACACCGAAGCAAGAGTACAGGTACTCGTTAGAGAACGAGGGCACTGAGCGTGACCACCTCGAGTAGTCATTAGGGAGTCTACCTTCTCGTCAATGACTGACTCGATGCTGCAGTAGTGTGTCTGGTTTTTTGACCTGAGATGCATCGGCAGTTCACCTTGAGGGTGTTATAGTTTGACTACACCATTACTCGGTCTCCTAGCCATATGGAACCCTGAGGTGTATGTTGGCTATGACATGTTCATTGTAGGAACTGGATGACATCAAGATGGAATCTATCTACCTCAGTGGTAGAGGAGCAGCCCTATGATGATCATGAGAATCAAGTCTAGAAATCCATGGCCATGGTAGAGTGAAATAATAGAAAGAGTTTCTATTTATATTTTCACATTGGACTTGAATCGAATGATTACATCATATGACAGAGACTAGGGTTTGACGAGTTTACCTTAACCCTAATCTGATCGGGGCTCAAGATAGAAGGACTGAATCACACAGGTAGCTGCACCAAGAGGTTCGCATTCAGCTCTGATGGGTTGCCACCATATACTGCTAGGTGTCACTGGTGGATTTTGGAAGCAATTAGAATGATTTAGATGATCGATCATTCTAGCTGTTCGAATCAGAAGAGTTCTGATCCATCGAAAGGAGTTTCGATGATGTCGATGATAGAGATCATGACATATCCCATTACCATACAGAACTGAACCTAACTGGGTCACACAAATAAGGGTTTGAATCTGGTGATGATCAATTGAACTGATCTAGTTCAATTGATCTGAATGAGATTTAATTAGGTTCAAGGAAATCGTGCTAGCACTCGATTGAACCTAACGTTCTTCTTTTGCTATCATAAATAAGTTGTCCTGTCTGAGCCAAAGGAGTTTGTGCTCAATCAGAGGCCTTCATATGGTCTGACTGGAGGTTGTCCAAGTCAGAAAAGGTTGTCTTATTTGTAAGACATTACCTGCCATTTTTGGTCACCTACCATTTCTTGTTCTTTGACTTTGGTCAAAAGTCTACCTTTGACTGGTCAAACGTTGACCATTGACCCTTTGACTTTTGACCATATGTCATGCACCTATTGGAGAGCTGGCGGGGGCCTGTCCCCCTACCAGAACCTGGCAAGGAGGAGGGCGCACGCCAAGGGTGGCGTGAGCCCAAGTTTGGAGGAGTCTTGGAGTCCTTGTTGGACAAGGACTCCACCTCTCTTTTGGATTCCAATTAGAGTTCTCCCTAAAACCAACTTTGACTGGTCTTAGGCGCCCTCTAAGTAGGAATCTAGGGGACTCTATTCCCACCAATCAGATTTAGATCTGATTTCACAAAGGGTTGTGATTGGTTGGGAATAAGAGAAGCTGGATCACAGTCAGTCTATAAATAAGACCCTGTGCCCAACTCAAACACAATTAATTGAATTGAGATCAAAGTTCTCCATGCCCCAAGGCTACCTCTCCCCTCTTCCTCCATGCCAAACCATCTTCTCCGTTTGCTCTCCACGTCCAAAAGGAGTTTTGGACCTTGGTTGGTGCGATCCAGATCAAAGAAAGGCGATCAAAAGCAAGAAGGCTGCACTACTGCAAAGGACGATTGCAGATCTTCAAAAGGAGTTTTGAAGATCCTCTCGATTAGATCTAGATCTAATTTTTGGAGGCATGATAGAGAAGAAGAGGATCTCCAAATCCAACCCGAGTAATACCGGTAGAGGCCAGGCGCTTGCGTGGCTAAGATCCAGAACCTTCCGCTGCAAATAGGATCATCAACAGGGTAATAGGATTACCCAGATCAGGTAAATTAAATTTGATTTAATTTATCTTTATTTTATTTCTATTATTAAAATAATAAAATTAGATCTGAAACATCCCAGATCTGATTGAGATCGAGAGAAAAATTTTGAAATATATCTCTCGATCTGATCAGATTTGAAGGAACTTGGTCCGAAAAATCAGGATTTTCCTTCAAAAATCAGGTTAAAAAAGGTCATATTCATTTACAAAGGGGGAGAGCCTTTATTATTTGAACTCAAGCTAAGTTTTTGAAGAAAAAGTTATTTTATTTTAAAAGGAGAGATGATTTCTTCAATTTGACTTCATAAATTTGATATATCTCCCAATTTAAAGCTTT
This sequence comes from Cocos nucifera, assembly GCA_006176705.1. NCBI lineage: Eukaryota > Viridiplantae > Streptophyta > Magnoliopsida > Arecales > Arecaceae > Cocos > Cocos nucifera. The sequence goes on along the minus strand of QRFJ01002001.1, from coordinate 376,531 downwards.
GATATTGATTTTGATAATTTTTTTTATTTCTTCTCATGAGATTTTTGATGTTGTCAAAAAGGGGGAGAAGTATGTTGAGTATATGCTTGAAGGATTAATACTTAAGAGACATAAAGTTTTGATATTTTAAAGATTAATTGAGAATATTCATGAAATATGCATTCATGTATTTGATCTAGTACTTCATGTCTTCATGATACATATTAGCAAAATGCATTGAAACACATTATTTATTTTTATTATGCATATACTCAAAGTTTTGCCATCATCAAAAAGAGAAAGATTATTGATCCCACGATTGATTTTGATAATTGCCAAACTTTGAGTATTTAAGTATTTAATCATGTGTTTGGTGAGTGGATGTAGGTCTTTTTAGATATTTAAATTGAAGAATCATTTCAAGAAAAGATCAACAAAAATTCATCAAGTCAAGATCTTTAAAGAAAAGATTTTTCTTAAGCTTCCAAAGATCAGAAGAAAGAGTGCTCTTTGACCAAAATAAGGAAAACATAAAGTAAAATTCAAATAAAAATCAAATCTCCTTGATTGAAAGCAAAAATCCCTCAAAATAGCTTTAGAGTAGTTTTTGAGACGTCTTGAAATTTTTTCAAGAGCTCTCGAGTGGACTGGCACACCCAAACGTAGTTCTGGCATAATTTTGAGAGATCTCGAGTTGAACTCGAGATGTCTCGATCTCAGGAGATAGAAACTTAGTTTCTATGCTCTAAGAGCAAGAGATCTCATAGGATTCTTGAGAGATCTCATAAAAAATTGAGAGATCTCATTTTACATGGACAACCTTCAATAGATAGTTTTGCAACAGCTATTTTTCGACCCTAATGGCTATTTCAGAGCTCCCAATGGCTAGAACTCTCACTTCAACCATCTCTAAAGATATTTAAAGATGGAGAATCAATTGAAAAATAATAAGAAAGGGATTTAAAGAGAGATTCTTTTATTTTCGATGAGAAACATTGAATATCCAAAGAAAAGAAAAAGAAAGAAAAGTTGTGCACAGATTTCAGTGAGCCTTCAAAGCAATCTTCTCCAACATCTTCTGTATTCTCTCAAGCACAATTTGAAGAAAAGCCAAACTTCAATCGAGCACATCATCGGCTTTCTCTTTGGGATTTAAAAGAGCTTAAATTTTATTTTTTATATTGTGCTAAAACTTTACTTGTATTTTTTATTTCTTTTCATGTTTCTTTGGAGAAAAAAACTTGAAGATTAGGCTCGTCCAAGCTCAAAATTAGATATTGTAGATTTTGGTTGGTGAGTCCAAAAAAATCAACTAGATTAATAGTGATCTCGAAAAATTATTAGTGTATGGTTTGGTTGATGCTCCTATGAAAACCAACTAGGTTTTTTTGTGAGCCTGGGAAAACAAACACACTATAATCAAGAGTAGATTATAGTGAAAATCTCAAGAAAAGCTTGAAGAGTGGAGTAGGAGTGGATTGCTCCGAACCACTATAAAATCTTATGTGTTTGTGTTGTACTTTCAATTTTTGCTTCACTTGCTTTATTATTTATTTAGATTAGCTTTCAAATTCCTTCATAGCATTTGCTTATCCTAAAATCGTTGTTGCTTATATTGTTTACATTTCAACCATACCACTTAAGTTAAAATCAAAACACATACCTGTTTAGAAAGTAAATTTGGTTAAAATTTATAAGAACCCAATTCATCTCTACTCTTGGGTTGCTACCTCTGGGCAACACTTCTTGAATGGTTATATTGCTGAAGAGGTATTTGTAGAACAATCATCCAATTTTAAAAATCACTCACTTTCTAACTATGTGTATAAATTAAATAAAGCACTATATGGACTTAAACAAGCACCTAGAGCATGGTATGAAAGATTAAGTAAGTTTCTATTATAAAATAATTTTATCAGAGAAAGTGTGGACACTACACTATTTTTGAAAAAAAAATAATGACCTCTTGTAGTTCAAATATATGTGGATGACATCATATTCGAAGCTACTAATAAAATTCTTTGTCAAGAGTTTGCAAAGTTAATGCAGGATGAATTCGAAATGAGCATAATGGAGGAGCTAAACTTCTTTTTTAGGCTTCAAATCAAACAATCAAAGGAAGAAATTTTTATTAGTCAAACAAAGGATATCAGGAAAATGCTGAGGAAGTTTGGCATGAAAAATGGAAAAAAGATCGACATACCAATGAGCCACTCATGCAAACTTGACAAAGATGAAAATGGTAAGAATGTGAATAAAAAGCTCTACAGAGATATGATAGGATCTCTACTCTATTTAACTACAAATAGGCCTGATATACTATTTAGTGTTTGCATGTGTGCTAGATTTTAATCTAATCCTATGGAATCTTATTTACTTACTATTAAATAAATTTTTAGATATTTAATCTACACATATAACTTAGGACTATGGTGTTAGATATATGTGCCCTAGAAGCCAGAATTGGCTGACACTTGTAATACACTTCTAGGGGCAAAATTGTAACTTTGACTATAATTAATGAAATGGGTTATTTTCTATCACACCTGTGTATTTAGTGTCTGTGATACACCCTTTGAGTTAATGATAATGATAATTCATATTTTCAAGAGTTGAAAATTTAAGACATGAATAATCATTATTAACTCATAAACAGCTCCCGACCATAGGATCATCACGAGGATGGTGATTGATCCGGAAGGTTGGTGTACGATCGCTTCTCTTTAGTAGATGAGTCTTGAGTCTACGGTGTGGAGACACCGGAGCGAGAGTACAGGTACTCGTTAGAGAACGAGGGCACTGAGCATGACCACCTCGAGTAGTCATTAGGGAGTCTACCTTCTCGTCAATGACTGACTCGATGCTGCAGTAGTGTGTCTGGTTCTTTGACCTGAGATGCATCGGCAGTTCACCTTGAGGGTGTTATAGTTTGACTACACCATTACTCGGTCTCCTAGCCATATGGAACCCTGAGGTGTATGTTGGCTATAGCATGTTCATTGTAGGAACTGGATTGCATCAAGATGGGATCTATCTACCTCGGTGGTAGAGGAGCAGCCCTATGATAATCATGAGAATCAAGTCCTGAAGCCCATGGCCATGGCAGAGTGAAATAATAGAAAGAGTTTCTATTTAGGTTTTCACATTGGACTCGAATCGAATGATTATATCATATGACAGAGACTAGGGTTTGACGAGTTTACCTTAACCCTAATCTGATCGGGGCTCAAGATAGAAGAACTTAATCACACAGGTAGCTGCACCAAGAGGTTCGCATTCAGCTCTGATGGGTTGCCACCATATACTGCTAGGTGTCACTGGTGGATTTTGGGAGCAATTAGAATGATTTAGATGATCGATCATTCTAGCTGTTCGAATCAGAAGAGTTCTGATCCATCGAAAGGAGTTTCGATGATGTCTATGATAGAGATCATGACATATCCCATTACCATACAGAACTGAACCTAACTGGGTCACACAAACAAGGGTTTGAATCTGGTGATCATCAATTGAACTGATCTAGTTCAATTGATCTGAATGAGATTCAATTAGGTTCAAGGAAATCGTGCTAGCACTCGATTGAACCTAACGTTCTTCTTTTACTATCACAAATAAGTTGTCCTGACTGAGCCAAAGGAGTTTGTGCTCAATCAGAGGCCTTCATATGGTCTGACTGGAGGTTGTCCAAGTCAGAATAGGTTGTCTTATTTGTAAGACATTACCTGCCATTTTTGGTCACCTGCCATTTCTTGTTCTTTGACTTTGGTCAAAAGTCTACCTTTGACTGGTCAAACGTTGACCATTGACCCTTTGACTTTTGACCACATGTCATGCACCTATTGGAGAGCTGGTGGGGGCCTGTCCCCCTGCCAGAACCTGGCAAGGAGAAGGGCGCACGCTAAGGGTGGCGTGAGCCCAAGTAGGAGGCGCCTAGGAGTCCTTGTTGGACAAGGACTCCACCTCCCTTTTGGATTCCAATCAGAGTTCTACTAAGAATCCTGTTTGACTGGTCTTAGGCACCCTCTAAGGAGGAATCCAGGGGTCTCTATTCCAACCAATCAGATTTAGATCTGATTTCACAAAGGGTTGTGATTGGTTGAGAGGAAGAGGAGTTGGATCACAAGAGGTCTATAAATAAGACCCTGCGCCCAACCCTAATTCTAATGCAATTCAATTGAGAAACCCCACGCCCCAAGGCTGCCTCTCCCCTCCTTCTCCATGCCATAGTCTCTTCTCCCCTTGCTCTCCACGTCCAAAAGAGTTTTGGACTTAGGTTGGTGCGATTCAGATCAAGGAAAGGCGATCAAAAGCAAGAAGGCTGCGCTGCTGCAAAAGGACGACTGCAGATCTTCAAAAGAGTTTTGAAGATCCTCCAGATCAGATCCAGCTTTGATTTTTGGAGGTGTGATAGAGAAGAAGAGGATCTCCAGATCTAACCCAAGTGGATACCGGTAGAGGCCAGGCGCTTGCGTGGCTAAGATCCAGAACCTTCCGCTGCAAACAGGATCATCAACAGGGTAATAGGATTACCCAGATCAGGTAAATTAAATTTGATTTAATTTATCTTGTTTTATTTTATTTATTAAAATAATAAGAATCAAATTTGAAACATATCAAGATCTGATTGAGATCAAGAGAAAATTTTTGAAATATATCTCTTGATCCGATCAGATCTGGACGAACCTGGATCGAGAAATCAGGATTTCCCTTCAACTGGTATCAGAGCCATGGTTCTAAATTGTTTAGATCTGATTTTAATTTTATTTTAATTAGAAAATAAAGTGATTTTAGATGTCACATGAGATGTGATCAGATCTGAAATCAGAAAAATTAAAATTAAATGATTTGGATCTAAGAACATGAAGATATGCATGACTAGTTCTAGAATAGAATAGTTCTATAGAATAGTTTTGCATGTCTTTGATTTAATCTGATTAAATCATATTTTAGATCTTCTTATTTACTATTTTATTATATTATAAGTGTTATAATAACATCTGATAAACAGAAAATAAAAATTATTTAATTTTAAATATCATATGAGATATGATAGATGCATGACTAGACTAGTTGTAGAATAGTTCTACATAATTGTCTAGATTAGAATTTATTTTGATTAGATCAATTTAAATCTAATTTTTCAGATTATTATGAGATAATTTAGATCTGAAAACATGCATGATTTGATACATGAGATGTATGCAAAATATGCCTTGATTAGATCTAAATTTGTATATGAGATATATGATATAGATCTATAACTATTTTGTAGATTTACATGTTCCTGATTAAGGCGTTTCTCTTGGCCGTCCGGTCATAAGAACGAAGAAGGGTTTAAAGGCCCTCTCTTCCCATTCGATGGGGTGTTCTTATGACGTGTAGGGGTGCTGCATGTTCGTCCTTAATCAGAAACCCAAAACTTACTTTCTGCAAAACCCTAGATCCTGAAACCCTAGGATTTATTGTGCATATTTTGTTTATGAACCCAACTTAATTAAGAATTAAGTTTATGGAATATTAATTAGGTCTAAAATTAAGAATTTCAGATCTAAGACATATTCATAATACTGGGTTCGGGCTTGGGTAGCTCAATTAGGTCTAAGCGGTTGATCAAACCGAATCAAGAGTTGGTTAGATGGGATCAACAATGCTTAAATTGACCAGCCTAATAGGATTAAGTCTGGGTCAAGATCAAGTCACGATCAAGCAAGACCTAATTAGGCTCAGAGGTTAGAGTCTGGATTGTAGGCTAACCCAATTGGTTCTGACTCAACAATTTGGTGTCTAAGGTAAGTTTGGCACAGACGATCGATTGGTTTTTAATTAGAAGCTACTCGACCTGAATGCGTTCTTGTGCGAGTTAACGGCATATTCCTTCCACCGGTCTCACTTACCTGGCCATATCTGTTGACACAGTTCTGATCTGAGGTGGTCAATAATCCGAGCTGACCCATGCCACTAGGTTAGTCATAATTGTTATGACTAAGCCAAGTCTAGTTTAATGAGACCTGAATCAATTCTCCCTAAGAAAAGATTAAGTCCGAGGTCTTCCACCATTGTAGACGTGCGGGCCCTTCCCGGGGTTGATTGTTCTCGGCTGGATACAGTGGCTCAGTTGCACCGGGAATATGCAACCATGTCTATTAGGCATTGGATGCTATGGGCTGGAGGATGAGTTGGGCTCAATATTCCGGATACGGTGAGAGACTCAATTAGGAACCTAGTCTATGCAAATGGTGGGTCTGACTTAACTAAGGAGTGGATCAATATTTCGGATACGGTGAGATTCATGAATTAGAGACCAAGTTTGGGTGCACCATGATTAGAGAATCATTGAACAAGAGTTGTTCACTCATTGGCTAACCCATCACCAATAACTGTTAGGTGAGGTGATGAGTCAGTTGGTGAGACCGCACCACCCACTAGAAATCATCAATCACGGAGATTTTTGCATCTCTACAAAGGGAGTGTAGGGATCCGAGAAAATAGTGGGAGCTAATTTGTTTAAAAATAAAATCCCTAAATAAATTGGTCAAGTCAAAATTACAGTATCTAACTAGAATCTTTGACTCTCTACAGGAAAATATCTGCGTCCAACCCACTGGCACGTATCCTAGACACACATAGACTGACTGGACCCAATTATAAAGATTGGCTCAGGAACTACAAAATTATTTTGGGTTCAGAGAAGTTAACACATGTTTTGGACCAGGACCCTCCCACCTTACCAGCTCGTCCATCCACTGAACAGAGAGCGTCTCTGGAAAAATGGATTGACGAAGACAATAAGGCCAGATACTACATGTTGGGCTCGATGTCTGATGAGCTCCAGCGCCAACATGAAGATATCGGGACTGCTCGCCAAATGTTGGCTCACCTGCAGGAGATGTTTGGTGAACAGAGTCGCGCAGCCAAATATCAAGTCACGAAACGACTTTTTAAGGCTAAGATGCGTGATGGGCAGTCAGTCCAAGATCACTGTCTGACAATGATCAAGGACATGGAAGAGCTTGAGAAGCTCGGTGTGAAGTTGGACTTGGATCTGCAGAACGATATTATTCTGCAATCCTTGACTGATGCATATGGGCAATTCATCATGAATTACCACATGCATAAACTTCAAAATTCCTTGGCCGAGTTGATGAATATGCTGGTTACCGCTGAGCTTTCTATGAAAGGTTCTAAAGGCTCAGTTCTTGCTATGGAACGGACTTCTTCCAAAAGAAAGTCTTATGGAAAGAAAAAGAAGTCTGTGAAAAGGCAAAAGGTAGAAGGATCAAAGAAGAAGAAGGCAGAACCGAAGAAGAAGGTCGATGGCAAAGGAAAGTGTTTCCATTGCAACAGCGACGGCCATTGAAAGCGGAACTGCCCTACTTACCTGGCCACCCTGAAGAACAAGAAGGAAGGTCCTTCTGGAGGTATGCTCGTTATTGAGTCTAACCTTACGGTTTCTTCTGCATCCAGTTGGGTGCTTGACTCTGGTTCTAGTGCTCATCTGTGCACTTCTATGTAGGGTCTTGAGGATAGCAGGAGGCTGAGGGATGGAGACATGATCCTACGCGTCGGTAATGGAGCAAGAGTTGCTGCAGTAGCCGTGGGAACATACCCTCTGCGATTACCATCTGGTTTAGACTTAGCTTTAAAAGACTGTTATTATGTGCCTGCAGCTAGCAGGAATTTGATTTCTGTTTCATGCTTAGCATAAGAAGGTTATGTGATCACCTTCTTTAAGGACCATTGTAACATTCTTTATGAAAGAAATAAAATTGCAAATGGTTTCCTTGTTAATGGTCTTTATCAGTTGCATATTGATGTACCTATTTTAACTATCGAGCAAAACGTGAATGCCAAACGACCTAGGGATAGCCCAAACGACAGATATCTATGGCACCTGAGATTAGGTCATATAGCAGAAGATAGGATTAACAAATTGGAGAAAAATGGGCTATTGAGTCCATTGACTTTTGAGTCATATCCAACTTGTGAATCTTGTCTTCAAGGCAAAATGACTAAACTCCCTTTTATTGGACATGGGGAGAGGGCCACAGATCTCCTTGCCCTAGTACATACTGATGTGTGCGGCCCATTCGATGTGCCGGCTAGAGGCAATTTTGTCTACTTCATTACCTTTACCGATGATCTGTCTAGGTATGGGTATGTGTATCTTATGAGACACAAGTCTGAAGCCTTTGAAAAGTTCAAAGAATTCAGACATGAAGTAGAAAAACAAACTGGAAAACCCATTAAGGTTCTTCGATCAGATCGAGGAGGTGAATACCTTAGCCGGGAATTCCTAGACTATCTTAAGGAAAATGGCATAGTCTCTCAATGGACTCCACCAGGAACACCTCAACTCAACGGGGTTTCAGAATGGAGAAATCGAACTCTATTGGATATGGTTCGATCCATGATGAGCTTCACAGACCTCCCTGATTTTCTTTGGGGATATTCATTATTAACTTCAATCTATTTACTGAATAGGGTTCCCTCTAAAACCATTCCTACCACACCGTATGAGATATGGCATGGTAAGAAACCAAGTCTGAGTCATCTCAGAATTTGGGGTTGTCCGGCTTATGTCAAAAGACAACAAGCGGATAAGTTAGAATTTAGGTCCTTCAGAGCTCGATTCATAGGATATCCTAAAGAGTCATTAGGATACTATTTCTACATTCCAGAAGACCACAATGTGATTGTGAGTCGACATGTCATATTTCTTGAAAAATAGTTTATTCAAGATAGCGGCATTGAAAAGAAGATTAAGCTTGATGAGAAAGTCTCACAAGTGGAAAGAGCTAAGGACCAAGTGGAACCAAATCAGGTTGAGCCAATAAGAACACTACCTCCTCCACCTCGTAGATCGGAAAGAGTTTCCCATCCCCCTGAAAGATACTTAGGTATTATTTCAGAGGACGTAGAGAAAATGTTCCTCATAGGTAATGGTGCTCATGGAGATGATCCCAAAACCTACAATGAGGCATATCAGATATCGACTCCGAGAAATGGCTTGAGGCAATGAAGTCAGAGATCGACTCGATGTACTCAAACCAAGTCTGGACCTTGGTAGATCCACCAGAAGGTATAGTACCTATTGGGTGTAAATGGATCTTCAAGAGAAAGATTGGTGCAGATGGGAATGTGGAGACATTCAAGGCTAGACTGGTGGCAAAAGGTTATAGTCAACGTGAAGGCATTGACTATCAGGATACCTTTTCCTCGGTAGCTATGCTAAAATCCATCCGAACATTGCTTGCTGTTGCAGCCTATTTTGATTATGAAATATGGCAAATGGACGTGAAAATGGCATTCCTAAATGGATATCTTGAGGAAGATATCTATATGGAACAGCCGCTAGGTTTCACATCCAGTGATACTGATCACAAGGTTTGCAAGCTGCAAAGGTCCATATATGGACTTAAGCAAGCATCTCGAAGCTGGAACACTCATTTCAATGATGTGATCAAAAAGTTTGGTTTCATCAAAAATGAAGAGGAACCATATGTTTTCAAAAGGGTCAGTGGGAGCGCTGTTGTCTTCCTCGTATTGTACGTGGATGACATCCTCCTTATTGGGAATGATATTCCCATGTTGACATCAGTCAAGATGTGGTTGTCTAGGGAATTCTCCAAGAAAGACCTAGGTGAAGCATCCTTTATTCTAGGAATTAAGGTCTATAGGGATAGACCGAATAGGATGCTAGGACTTTCACAGAAAATGTACATAGAGGAAGTACTAAAGAGGTTTAGTATGGAAAACTCTAAGAGGAGATTAATACCCTTCAGACATGGTATTCATCTTTCCAAGAAGATGTGCCCTAGCACACCTGAGGAAATAGAACGCATGAGCAAGATCCCTTATACTTCTGCAATAGGGAGCCTCATGTATGCCATGCTATGTACACGACCTGATATAGCCCATGCTGTGAGTGTCACAAGCAGATATCAGTCAAATCCAAGTGAAGAATACTGAACTTCTGTGAAATGTATCCTTAAGTACTTGAGAAGAACTAAGGATATGATGTTGTCTTTGGTAATGGAGAACTCCTAGTTCAAGGATACACAGACTCGGACTTCATGTCTGATATAGATGATCGAAAGTCGACATCTGGCAGACTGTTTGTGCTGGAAGAGTTCCAAGCAAACGGTGATACCACCTCCCCCGCGATTACCTTGAGAAAGGTTACGTTGAGGTCAAGAGAGTCAACTCCGCAGATAATGTGGCAGACCCACTTACAAAGCCGTTGGGACAACAGAAGATCAAAGCCCACCTTGAGAAGATGGGACTTAGACTTATAGCCAATTGGCTTTAGGACAAGTGGAAGATTGTTAGATATATGTGCCCTAGAAGTCAGAATTGGCTGACACTTGTAATACACTTCTAGGGGCAAAATTATAATTTTGACTATAATTAATGAAATGGGTTATTTTCTATCACACCTGTGTATTTAGTGTCTGTGATACATCCTTTGAGTTAATGGTAATGATAATTCATATTTTCAAGAGTTGAAAATTTAAGACATGAATAATCATTATTAACTCATAAACAGCTCCCGACCATAGGATCATCACGAGGATGGTGATTGATCCGGAAGGTTGGTGTACGATCGCTTCTCTTTAGTAGATGAGTCTTGAGTCTACGGTGTGGAGACACCGGAGCGAGAGTACAGGTACTCGTTAGAGAACGAGGGCACTGAGCGTGACCACCTCGAGTAGTCATTTGGGAGTCTACCTTCTCGTCAATGACTGACTCGATGCTGCAATAGTGTGTCTGGTTCTTTGACCTGAGATGCATCGACAGTTCACCTTGAGGGTGTTATAGTTTGACTACACCATTACTCGGTCTCCTAGCCATATGGAACCCTGAGGTGTATGTTGGCTATAGCATGTTCATTGTAGGAACTGGATTGCATCAAGATGGGATCTATCTACCTCGGTGGTAGAGGAGCAGCCCTATGATAATCATGAGAATCAAGTCCTGAAGCCCATGGCCATGGCAGAGTGAAATAATAGAAAGAGTTTCTATTTAGGTTTTCACATTGGACTCGAATCGAATGATTATATCATATGACAGAGACTAGGGTTTGACGAGTTTACCTTAACCCTAATCTGATCGGGGCTTAAGATAGAAGAACTTAATCACACAGGTAGCTGCACCAAGAGGTTCGCATTTAGATCTGATGGGTTGCCACCATATACTGCTAGGTGTCACTGGTGGATTTTGGGAGCAATTAGAATGATTTAGATGATCGATCATTCTAGCTATTCGAATCAAAAGAGTTCTGATCCATCGAAAGGAGTTTCGATGATGTCTATGATAGAGATCATGACATATCCCATTACCATACAGAACTGAACCTAACTGGGTTACACAAACAAGGGTTTGAATCTGGTGATCATCAATTGAACTGATCTAGTTCAATTGATCTGAATGAGATTCAATTAGGTTCAAGGAAATCGTGCTAGCACTCGATTGAACCTAACGTTCTTCTTTTACTATCACAAATAAGTTGTCCTGACTGAGCCAAAGGAGTTTGTGCTCAATCAGAGACCTTCATATGGTCTGACTGGAGGTTGTCCAAGTCAGAATAGGTTGTCTTATTTGTAAGACATTACCTGCCATTTTGGTCACCTGCCATTTCTTGTTCTTTGACTTTGGTCAAAAGTCTACCTTTGACTGGTCAAACGTTGACCATTGACCCTTTGACTTTTGACCACATGTCATGCACCTATTGGAGAGCTGGTGGGGGCCTGTCCCCCTGCCAGAACCTGGCAAAGAGAAGGGCGCACGCCAAGGGTGGCGTGAGCCCAAGTAGGAGGCGCCTAGGAGTCCTTATTGGACAAGGACTCCACCTCCCTTTTGGATTCCAATCAGAGTTCTACTAAGAATCCAGTTTGACTGGTCTTAGGTGCCCTCTAAGGAGGAATCCAGGGGTCTCTATTCCAACCAATCAGATTTAGATCTGATTTCACAAAGGGTTGTGATTGGTTGAGAGGAAGAGGAGTTGGATCACAAGAGGTCTATAAATAAGACCCTGCGCCCAACCCTAATTCTAATGCAATTCAATTGAGAAACCCCATGCCCCAAGGCTGCCTCTCCCCTCCTTCTCCATGCCATAGTCTCTTCTCCCCTTGCTCTCCACGTCCAAAAGAGTTTTGGACTTAGGTTGGTGCGATTCAGATCAAGGAAAGGCGATCAAAAGCAAGAAGGCTGCGCTGCTGCAAAAGGATGACTGCAGATCTTCAAAAGAGTTTTGAAGATCCTCCAGATCAGATCCAGATCTGATTTTTGGAGGTGTGATAGAGAAGAAGAGGATCTCCAGATCTAACCCGAGTGGATACCGGTAGAGGCCAGGCGCTTGCATGGCTAAGATCCAGAACCTTCCGCTGCAAACAGGATCATCAACAGGATAATAGGATTACCCAGATCAGATAAATTAAATTTGATTTAATTTATCTTATTTTATTTTATTTATTAAAATAATAAGAATCAGATTTGAAATATATCAAGATCTGATTGAGATCAAGAGAAAATTTTTGAAATATATCTCTTGATCCGATCAGATCTGGACGAACCTGGACCGGGAAATCAGGATTTTCCTTCATATGGTACTCAAAATAATCCTCTATTAAACTGATAGGATATACTGATGCTAATCATGGAGGATGTAGAATAGATAGAAAAGATACTAATGGCACCTGCCAATTTCTAGGGTTGAAGTTGATTTCTTGGTATAGCAAGAACTAAAACTCTATAGCACTGTCAATGGTCGAGGCCGAATATGTTGCTACAGAAAGTTGCTGTGCTCAAATACTATGGATCAAGCAACAACTCGAAGATTTTTAAATTAAGCGAAACAAGATACCCATTAGGTATGATAACACTAGTACCATAAACTTGACAAAAAATTTTATTCAACATTCAAAAACTAAGCACATTGAAATTAGACATCACTTCAGAATAGATCATATTCAAAATAATAACATAATGCTTGAATTTGTATCAACTAAAAATTAACTAGCTGATATTTTTACAAAATCTCTAAATGAAGATAGATTTTCAAAAATCAAAGATGAACTTGGAATATGTAATCCTCTATAAATGTGTTTAATCTTGAATTTATTGAATTATATTTTATCTCCTTTTACCATTCTAAACACCCCTAATTCCACCATGAAGGATCAAGAAAAGTCAGCATGAAAACCCTTTTTATTCTGATTCTCCTCTTATCTCTGAGACATCTTGGTTTATACACGAGACCTCTCGACTGTGTTCCAAGACCTCTCGCTTCATACGCAAGAGCTCTCAATTTTTCAAGACATCTCATCTTCAAGATGAGAGCTCTCAAATCTCATGGGGTCCTTTTTTAAGTGGACTATCGAGATGCCCCCTTTCTTATTCGCTCTTTTCATTCTTTGGGACCCCTCCCCCGAAACTCTCTCAAACTTCCATCAACTACTCTAAACCTCTCGAATCACTGTTCCATTGTCCATTTCATCAAAATCCGAGAACCCCATGGCTCCAAAGAGGAAGATCACAACTGCCCAAAGATAATCCATCACTCCTTCGATCGAAGCTAGGGCAAAGAGGCAATGTGACATCTCTTAAGCATCCCCATCCGCCCCTTCTTCAAGGTCTTGACTATTTGTCACCATGAGGAAAGTTCCATCGAGTCGAAATGTTGATATTGGGTACCTAGACAAGGAAAACTTTTGGATTGGATCATAGCTGAGGCAAAAAGGGTGGGAGAAGCTTTGCTCCCTTAAGGTAAACGTCTATCTGGACCTCATTAGGGAGTTCTTTGAGAATATTAATTTTGAGAGAGAGTCTAGTGTAGAATCAGTAGTAAAAGGAGTCCACATCTCTTTGGATAAAAGGAAATTAGGGCTTCTACTGTAAGTACCTAGGACTGGAATATGCTATTTGAATCTGCCTAACAAAAGTGAAGCATTAAAATGTGTTTTGGAAAGGGAGAATGTGGATGAGAATCAACAATTGGTTTCAAATCATCTTTCAGTGGAAATGAGATTATTGCAAAAAGGAAGGCATGAGTGGGTAGGCAAAAAGGAACTGGCTATTATGCACTACTTGGTAACTGGGACACCTATAAATTTTTCATTTCTGATGCTACAATAGTTAAAAGAGATTGCAAACAAGAGCAAGGCGTGTCTACCTTATGGGATGATTTTTACTCTGATCTTCAAGGATTTTCATGTCAATCTAAATGGTGAAGATTTTCAAAAAATTAGCATGAACTGACTACATAAGTGAGGAAACTTTGAATAGAATGAAGTTTGTGAAGAAGGATGATAGGTGGGTAAGGGCAGAAGAAGAAACAGATGCTAAGAATGAGCCTGAGGAGCACAGGCCTCCACCTCCTCCACCCTCATCCTCTGTAGCTGGACCTTCATTCACCACATCGGGGTCTCCACATAATCCACAAGGGTCATCAAGTCAATTTCCTGCACCTCCCTCTATTTTTGACTAAGAAAGTTTAATTGAAAGGGTTGTGGAGTAAGTAGTTGAAAAAATGTCTAAAAGGTTCATTGATCTCCTCTCCAGTGTGAAGCATCAATTGTTGGTGAGTATTAAGGAACAAAGGATATCTTCTGAGGGACAAACTAAAATGCTTAGCCAACAAGTTAGCAGTTTATCACAAAGACTTGAAATCCTAGAGAAGGAACGGCATGGATCATTGGCTCAAATGGAGCTTTTGATAAGTGAGACTACCAGGATTGGAAGAAGACTATAAGAGAACATCATCACCCAGTGCACCACTGCTGAAGTCCTTATCATATCATTATGGTAGATAATGGATTGTATTAGTAGCCTTGGATCTCAGACTCCATCCACTTCTCGACCCTCACCATCTCCTCGACCTGCACCTCACTTATCATCCTCTAGACCTAGATCTTCCTCTGAACCAATCATGGAGTTTCTCTCTGATGAGAAATAGGTCTAGTTTTTTCTACTTGTTTTTGTATGTTGCTCGGTGTACCTTTGGTGTCTATTGGTATAGATCTCCTTTTTGTAAACCAATATACAATTTTGTCATTGTAATTTCAACTTTTTGAAATGCAATCAAATGTTCTTAATTATGTTCTTGTCTTCTTGTCATAATTGTTTTTACTCCCTTACATCTCTATGATTTTATGCCGATAAAAAGGGGGAGAAAAATAAGAGAAAACGTATAAAGAAAAAGAATGAATTTCTTAATCTTATATTAAAATTTTATTAAGTAATACTAATTAATCTCATACAAATCAAAAGAGCACACATTAAGGGGGAGCATCATTAATACTTTGTGTATATCATTGGAAATTTGAGCTCTTTCAAAATTAAGCATGTCATATTCTTTCATTCATTGATACATGGTACATATATCCCTTGCATTCTTTTTATAAAATGCTTGATGTTTTGTCATCATTAAAAAGGGAGATTATTGACCCCCTAAGTGATTTTGATGATAACCAAATATTAAAGCAAATGATTACTAATATATTTTATTTTAAGTATTTAAATGTCAGAAGAAAGAGAGCTCTTTGACCAAAACAAGAATGACACAAAGTGCAATACAAATCAAGATCAAATCCCCTCATTTGGTAGCAAAATTCCTTGAAAAATAGCCTTGGATGAATTTCAAGACATCTCCTAAATTTTTTAAGAGATCTCATGAAGTTTGGCATGCATAAAGTGTTCCAGCATAATCTCGAGAGGTCTCAAGTTGAACTCAAGATGTCTCCTTCTCAGAGGACAGAAACTTTGTTTCTATGCTCTGAGAGCAAGAGGTCTTGTAGGATTCTCGAGAGATCTCATGGTTCTGGCAAGATGTCTCACTCAAAACTAAGAGCTCTTGATCTCAGGTAACACATTTTTTTTAGAAAGTAATTTTTTGAGCAACTGAAACTGAGTGGTCTCCTGATTAAACTGAGAGATCTCAAAATCGGATGAGAGGTCTCGAGACATGACGACAACTTTTCAACAGACAATTCCAGATTTATTTTTCTCATCTCCAATGGCTAGTTTCTGCTCTCCAATGATTGGATTCAACTTTTTCTGGACTCCAATCATATCCAGATTAGAGGAAATGCTCTAGATATAAAAGAGAGAAGATGTACTTTTTAGATCAACCAAGAAAAATGAGAGAAACAATACAAGCGCTCTATTTTCAATGAGCAACCTTGTCATTCAAGTTCTCTTAAGCATTGAAGAGGCCTCAAGTGCAATAACTCCAAGCATTCAAAGAGGCATTCAACAAACTACAATGACAACCATTCTGCTCATTTAAAGGAGCAATCTTTCTTTCCCTTTTCATGTACATGGTTTCAGCAGGGGCTGAAACTCGGGATTTGGAGCTTTACTCCCCATTGTTTGGTTTATATTGCTTTGTCTAATTCTTGTAAGGGTTGTGGTTGGTGAACCTAGGAGAAAACCAACTAGATTTTAGGATAGTGAGCTCAAAAAAACTATCTGATTATAATCTTGAGGGATTATAATGGAATTCTCAAGAGTCTTGCTTAGAGAGTGAACGTAGGTGCTGAGAGTGTACCAAATCATTATAAAAATCTCTTGTTTGTGTGTGCGCTCTTGCCTCTTACATTTTTTAGCTCTCACATCTCACTCACATAGCATTCAAATAGTTTACATTGCATATATCTATTTTAAATTTTAAAAATCTAATTCATCCCTCTTTCTGAGTTGTCTAACTAGGCAACAGGACTCTTGATCATAGAGTCCCAAACAAGCAGGACTCAAAGTCCCAATACAGTAGGACTCTTGGTCGAAGAGTTTCAATCTAGTGGGACTCTTGACCATAGGTCCTAATCCAATGGGACTCTTCATCAGCCATCAGATCAGGTAGGAACCTCTAATGTTTGTAACCTTGCAGATTCAATGCTAAGCTAGTAGCATAAGAACTAATTTTTATATCAATCGAAGTGACCATCTAGTAATGGTACCCGACTTCGGATAGGTTGAATAGTTACAATCGCAACATTCAGAATCTACACGAATATGGTTACCGCATAATTCATCCCTTTGACCTCTATGTATAGGATGACTCAAAGTTAAACTATTAATCCTAAAAAATACATCCATATTATGTGTCAATGCAATCAATCCTATGACTCCTTACTAGGACTATCCTAGCTAAGGTTTTGCTAAATTGAAATATAATTAAACACAGCTCCTGAAACTAGAAGTGGTCAATCCCATCTTGATACACGCTCTGACTCCTCAAGTACTTGACTATGCCTAGAAACTTTTCATCACTGAATTAAAAATTTAGATAGTCCAGCACCAAAGCATAGTAAGTTGCTTGAAAGTCACCATGGTGATCTCAGGTCAAAGAGACACTTATACCCATATCTATTGAAGCAAATTTTGACAACAAAAAAGCTCCAAAGTTGGTCACATTTAGTGCAGATGTACCCCTATATCTCACCTACTTGCCATACTAGTGTCTCCACACTCCTAAGTCAAGAGGATAACCAACCCATATAGCACATAACAACCTACACTTGATAAACATTATCATCCTTCGTAACAACGTATCATTTGGTTGCAAACATGTTTAAGGACTAAACGATAAATTCTCTTTTATCGATTTTAAATAGTTCTAAGGACTTCACCACAACACAAGAGTTCATTAGAAGATAGAAGAATTTATGATGAAAAATATCAAAATAACTTTTATTCATTTATAATTTATATATAAATATAAACTTGTAGCTCATCCATTAATAAGATGACAATTGGCTTTAGGACACTATTCTCAATAATCTCCCACTTGGACTAAAGCCAATTGGTGTAGTATATAATACCCATCTTTGACTTGAAGTCATTGTACTCCTTCACCATAATAGCTTTAGTGAATAGGTTGGCCAGGTTCTCCTCATCAATCTTCTGAAGGTCGACATCACCTCAATCCACGATCTTTCGGACAAGATGGTAGCGGCATAGAATATGCTTCATCTGTTGGTGTGCCTTCGATTTCTTCACATGAGCAATGGCTCTAGAGCTGTCGAACTAGACCATCAAGAAAGTGTGCCACTCCGAGCTCGATCATGAACTTCTTTAGCCACATTGCTTCTTTGGCAGCATATGATGCAGCGACATACTTCGCCTCACAAACTAAGTTGGCCGTAATGTGCTGCTTGAAACTCTTCCAGCAGATAGCTCCACCATTAAGGATAAACACATACCTCAACACACTTTTACTATCATCGTGATCAGACAAGAAGCTAGAGTCTGTAAACCCCATAAGTCTCAAGTCTAACTCACCATAAACAAACCATTGGTTCTTAGAATTTCTTAAATACTTCAGGATGGTTTTAATAATCTTCCAGTGGTTCTCTCTTAGATTAAATTGGTACCTACTCACTAACCCTAGTGAGTATACCATATCTGATTGTGTACAGGTCATGGCATACATGATAGAATCCACTGCTGAAGTATATGAAATTCTACTCATGTGCTCTCTCTTGAGATGTTGTTAGATAATTTTTCTTCGAGAGAGAAATTTCATGGCCTATCAGTAGATAGCCTTTTTTGAAATTCTCCAGCTGAACCGCTTCAGCACTGTGTTAATGTATGTGGATTGAGACAATCCAAGCAACTTCTTAGATCTATCTCTATAGATCTTCATCCCTAGAATGTAGGAAGCTTCTTCTAAATTTTTTATGAAAAACTGTGATGATAGCCAGATCTTTATTTCCTATAATGCAGGGACATAATTTTCGATAAAGAGAATGTCATCCATGTACAATATTAGGAATACAATCGTTGGACCATTAGTCCACTTATATATGTAGGGCTTTTCTCCATTCTTAACGAAGTCATACATTTTGATTATCCTATCAAATCATATGTTCCAACTCTGAGAAGCCTGCTTTAGCCCATAAATGGATCTTTGAAGCTTGCATATTTTAGACTCATCTATGGATGTAAACCCTTTAGGTTGTATCATATACACATCTTTGTCCAGTTTTCTATTCAAGGAAGCTATTTTCACATCTATCTACCAGATTATAAAGTCCAAATGGATAGCTATCATAAGCATAATCCAAATGGACTTAAGCATTACCACAGGAGAAAATGTCTCATCATAGTATATACGATAATATTGATAATATTCCTTGGCAATCGGATAGGCCTTATAGGTCTTCACCTTACCGTCTACACTTCCTCTTGAAGATGCACTTACATCCTATGGATTTTATCCCTTCAGGTGGATCAACCAATGTCCATACATCATTGATCTTCATGGACTCCATTTTAGATTTCATGGCCTCAAGCCATTTCTCAGAGTCGGATCTCTGCATTGCATCCATACAAGTGATCGGATCTCATCATTCTCATTGAGTTCGATAGAATCACCATCTTGGACCAAGAAACTATAGTATCTGTCTGGCTAATATGGTACTCTAACAGATTGGCTTAAGGATGCATGTTCATTAGGCTCTGGATTTGATTTAATCAAATTCGGTTCAAGTTCAGCTACTTATGTTGATTTTTTCACCTACTGAATATTTTCAAGTTCGACCTTAGTGGCATTAGTTCCTTCACCAAGGAACTTTTTTTCCAAAAAGATTACTTGAAGGTTGACAAACATCTTTTGCTCATCAACTTTATAGAAATAATATTCTTTGGTCTCTTTTGTGTATCCTATAAAATTATACTTGTCAGGCCTAGGTACAAGCTTATCTGTTACTAAAAGTTTGACATAAGCCGGACACTCCCAAATCCTAAGATATGAGAGTATTAGCTTATGTCCTATCCACATCTCATATGGCATTTTGGAAACAAACTTACTTAGAACTTTATTTAGAATATAATAAGTCGACTCAAGTGCATATCCCCATAAGGAGATTGGTAGACTGGTAAACCCCATCATGGATCGAGCCATGTCCAATAAGATCCAATTCCTCCTTTTAGATACACCATTGTGCTGTGGTATTCTAGAAGGAGTCCATTGAGAAAGAATCGTATTCTCCCCTAGATATATCTGAAATTCACTAGAAAGGTACTCACCCCCTCATCAGACTGAAGGATTTTAATACCTTTTTAGTTTGCTTTTTTATCTCATTATGGAATAGTTTGAACATTTCAAACGATTCCAACGTGTTTCATTAAGTCGACGTACCCATACCTCGATAGATTATCCATAAATATTATAAAGTAGAAATATCCATCTCTAGCACTTGAGCTCATGGATCCACATACATCAATATGTACTAGATCCATGAGTTTACTGGCTCGCTCATCTTTTCCTGTAAAAGGTGACTTGATCATCTTACCAAGAAGACAGAACTCATAGGTTGGAAGTGTCTCACAATTACTGACTTCAAGAATTCCTTCTTGAGCTAAATTATTTATTCTATTCTTGTTAATGTGACCTAGCCTATAGTGCCAAAGGTAAACTATAGACACATCATTTATTCTAGAGTATTTACCAGAGGACTGGATCATATTAATAGGTTGTGATAGCAAATAAATACTATTATTCAATTATCTAACATAAATCATAACACCATTTAAAATGATACTATAAAATTTTTTTTATTAAAAATTCATAATTGTTCTTAGTCAAAAGGCCTATAGAAATAATATTCAATAAAAAGTTTGGACAAAAGTGACAATCACATAGAATAACTTTATTAGAATTGATTATATGGTTCATGATTCCTAAAACTAGAACTAAAACTTATCTTCCATCTCCAATGTTCAGAAACTTTTCACCTTCATCAAACTCCTACTGATCTGCAAATCCTACATTGAATTACAAATATGATAAGGGCTTCCGGTATCTAATACCCAGATAGTAGTATCACATATTGAGAAGTTGCAAAGTGTAATCATATAATTATCTTGCCTAGCAACTGTTTGCTTCTTCCTCGGCCTGTTTGGGTCCAGGAAGGCAATGTACTGAGGATAATTTCTCTTTCAGTGCTCCTTCTTTTTGCAAAAAAAGCACTCCACCTAGCTTTGGTCGAGCTTGGGCTTCTTGGTCTGATCCTGTGCAAATGTCCTAGCATGTGGCTGCACCTTATTCTTTTTTTTTCTTGTTCTTCTTTCCTTTCTTAAAGGATAGATGACCAGAAGAAGACCCTCCCATTACATTCATCAAATTCTTATGGAGTTGGTGAGCCTTCTTAGAGTTCTGCAATAACCCCAGCAAACCATGGTAGTTCACTGCATGCTTTGTCATTCCAAAATAAGTAAGAAAGGGAGGGAAGGACTTGGGCAAAGAGTTCAGTATCTCATCCTTCCCAAGCTACTTGTGCAAGAAAAAATCCAGCTTACTCAAGCGCTCAATCATCTGAAGGGAAATCCTGATTTCCCGGTCCAGGTTCGTCCAGATCTGATTAGATCAAGAGATATATTTCAAAAATTTTCTCTTGACCTTAATCAGATCTTGATATGTTTCAGATCTGATTCTTATTATTTTAATAAATAAAATAAAACAAGATAAATTAAATCAAATTTAATTTACCTGATTTGGGTAATCCTATTACCCTGTAGATGATCCTGATTGCAGCGGAAGGTTCTGGATCTTAGCCACGCAAGCGCCTGGCCTCTATCGGTATCCACTCGGGTTGGATCTGGAGAACCTCTTCTTCTCTATCACACCTCCAAAAATCAGATCTGGATCTGATCTGGAGGATCTTCAAAACTCTTTTGAAGATCTGCAGTCGTCCTTTTGCAGCAGCGCAGCCTTCTTGCTTTTGATCGC